>JAVQJZ010155056.1:0-10605 GCA_036025355.1 Leiopotherapon unicolor
TAAGTAAGTACTTCTGAAAACATACAGAACATCACAGCACTCATTAGCTTGTCTTTTCATAATATCTACCTTTAAATACAAATAAAATATAGAATATATCTCTGATAAATGTCACTCAACATTTTCGTCTCTCAACGGCACATATAAACACTACAAATAAGAACACAGAATGGGAATGTATGCGGAGGATTTGCATCGTGCATGAGAGTAATTCCTACCAGATGCGACTCCGCTTTTACATGTTTTTTTAGCAAAATGACCAACATCTGTTGTTGGGAGTCTACCAGATATGAAAAAAATGAAAAAAGGAAGCCACAGCAGACTGTAGCAAAGTTACTGCACAGTAGGGATTGTGAAATAAGCAGTGAGGAATTATAGCTCAGAAAGTAAAGATAATCCAGAGAAATCCTGAACAAAGAAATGTGTGAACAGTCAAGAAGGAGCGACTACAGTCTGTTTTTTAACTCGCCTCCCTCCCACCCCCACCCCCACCCTTAGGTTTGCACTCTCGCCGCTCCAACACACACTGAAGGCACTGCATTAATTGGAGAAATGTGTACACACGCAGTACAAAACTACTTTAGAATAGGTAGCGAGGGAGCAGTGGCAGGTGAATTGAAGCTTGAAGGAATTTGTGATTCATGAATGCAGCAGTTCTCAACCTTTTTCCTGGACTGTGATTCTTTTTTTTTTTGCTCCCAAAAAACTCATGAGCTAAGCGAGTGAATCAGAGTACAACGATACAGTTTCATTCTATTCTCAAGTGCTGGAGAAATTGATTAAACAGAAATGATCCTTTCGAAAAAAAAAAAAAAAGACAGAAATGTCACTGCTTCAGAAATGTCCCATGACCCCGCCTGCATATCAAGTGACACAGAGGTTGAGAAACTCCTCATTAATGACTAACAAAAGTGACTCATGCTTTGGTAGCAGAGACATGTGGGCCCAGGATGGTATTAGACAACTTCAGGCTACAAATGTACCGGGAATGCAGACATAGTGGAGCTGGAGGAAGCTGCACATGCGACCCCTCCATGCTGACATGTCGCTGATGCTCGAGCGTCAGCCGCCCCGACCCTCTCTGTCACACTCTGACAGCTGGATTTGTTGAGCAGTGGAGATGTACAGCAACTCTGGTTTGGTCTGGCTTCAGTCGGAGTCCAGTTAGTCAACATCTGTGGATTGAGGGAACGAGCGTGGGGGTGGGGGGGGGTGTTTGTGCGCATTTGTGTGTGGTGACTGAGCGCCTCGTTCACATTAAAACTGCTGCGTCTTTCTCAACCTGATTTGAAACTTTAAGCTTTTAAAACAAATGCGCTTTACTGAAATTTAACTGAGCTGCAGTGTCATTACACCAAGTGGAGGACACCTCCACCGGTCCTACGTGACTATTCCTTGCTTCAGAAAAATAAGCAGAGCTGTTGTGTGTTCGGTGACGTTCTGCACCACTCCAGGAACTACTCCTGCATGTATAATCTAACAGAATTAGGAAATATGAACGAGGCAAAAACGCAAACAAGTGCTTAGTATTTTCCTACTAATATCTTATTCCTGTTCCATGTTGCATGTATGTTTGTGTGTGTGTGTAGTGTGTGTATGCCTGCGAGTGAGTGAGTGAGTGAGTGAGAGTGTGTGTGTGTCTGTATGTGTTTGCATTGCAGGTTGTGCGTCCCTCCCCCCCAGTCTGGTTCCAGCAGCTCCTTCTAGGACGGGTCCTGTTCTCTCTGTGGCTGAGGCTGTGGTGGACTTTTCACGATGGTGATGACCGAGGCGGTGTTGAGGCGCGGGGCTGTGGCCAGCAGGTGGCCTCCCCCGGCCTCCAGGCCCCTGGCGAACCTCTGGAGGGCCGCCAGGCGAGCACCGAGCCCCTCCAGCTCTTTCCTCATGCCGGCGTTCTCCGCCCCGAGCCTCTCCACCTCTCTCTGGAGCTCCATCTTCTGCTGCTCCAGGGCCTCGCGCTGGGACACCCGCTTGACCCGGCAGCTGGCGGCATAGCCTCGATTCTTCAAGGTGCGACGGCGCTGCTTCAGCTTTTGGATCTCCTCACGGGACAGCCCCCGCAGGTGGAGGTTCAGCTCTCGCACCGAGAGGGACATGAGCTCGCTGTCTGACAGGATGGGCACGTTCTCGCCACATTCCTGCTTCACCTGCAGAGGAGGGGAGAGAAAACAATACAAGCAATGACATTAAGAAATACAAGATAAGGAGGAAAGTCAGAATTATTCTTAAACACGGCGTAAGAAAAAAAAGATAGAAGAGATTTCAGGCCTCGTTACCTTCAGGGCTTTGCTGTTTCTTTCCATCGTCATGATCTGACCGTCTCCGGTTTTTCCCCCCCGAAAGCACCAGTCAACACAGATATAGACTCTCTGGAAGAACAGTAACACACAAAAAAGGTAAGTTATCACGTGTGACTTAGGACATCATGCTGTGTTGGCCCGAATCTGGCCTGACATTTACCATCCGCTCACAAGACACCCAGTCATGCACGATAAAGAAAAGGAGAACCCACAGATCTTTCATGCTTCTTCAAAAAGCGCTCTCTCATTAAACACTGTGGTTTGATATGAAAGGAAGAGGAGGTTTTGAAAGTGACATGCCTTTCTCTGTTAGCTGGAATAGTGAGGAGGAAGTTATCATGTGTCTGCCCTTTGGTTGCTCAAAGCAGGTGTCCTAACCAATTCCCTCAATACTTCCTCTTGTCAACACAACACCAACGGCTAAAAGCTTTCATTGTGAAAAGGTCTAAAGACAGGAAACTCTGTTAAAAGGAGTTTATTTCACAGTTTAAAGTGACATTGGGGCAGATATATATAAAAGATAGACTTTTTTTCAGATGCCCATTACTTCTGTCTTGAAACCTGAAGTGAAATCCCATTAAATCCTTTTTCCCCTTATATTATATTAAAAATAGGAGACTAAAAACACCCAGATTGGGTAAGTTTTCAAAGCCTTAAATTACTGCTTCCAGTAACAAGCTGTAATAACAGCAGTAAGAGTGTTTGTTTAAGTCTGTGCCGCCTTAACACTACTGTATTTGGAAATTTTCTCTCATTCTTCTTGCTGAACAGCTTGCACAGACTGCGTGGGGACTTCCTCCACTCCTCTTAAGGTCAGCTCACAAATGTTATGGTGTGGGATTTGGGTCGGACATCTCGGTGGGCCAACTTTAACTGTCCCTCGTCTCCCTCGTCACTTCCCGGTTAATCTGTCTGTGCACTTCAGATTACTGTGACACTGATAAAGATGGCACTGTGATTCATCTTTCTTCCATCCTGGTCAGAGCACAAAGGATGGTGGAGGCCACGTAGTGTGCTGAGAGGAGCCGCTGCCTTTGCTGTACACCCAAAACATGTATTCACACACATTAACATTTTATTGAAACCAACAAATTCTCCCTATACATCATCAGACCACAGGGTGTTTTCCTTCACGTCTTTTGGAGAGCGAATGCATTTACTTTCACATTTATCGCAATGTTGAATTTTTTTTCTGTCTCTTTACAGCCACACAAGTCTAGAAAAGAACATGAAAAAAATGTTAAAAGGTTAAAAGTTACGTGACGCTATATGCACACAAAATACAGTCCGCTAGTTGCCTTGAGGTGGCTTCTGACCTTTGTGTGGCTTCACTTTCATTTTCCTTTGTGAAACCGACGAGATCATGCTGCAGCTGCCAAGCTTGGAGATAAGCCGTTTCTTTCAAAAGCAAAGTGTGACTGAACATTTTGGGAGATCTGAATATTTAATTTTTAAGTTATTATTTAATATAAATTCAAGATAAAGTAAGGTGATTTTCTGTTTGTTTTCTAGTAAGACAAACTGTCTTTGAATACATTTGGGGCCTCCAGTTATAAAAGGGCATCACACTCTTAGAAATAAGAGTATGTTTCAATTTAAATGCTCTAGAACCAACCATTTTTATTTTTCACTTCAGTTTGCTTGTTAAATTAAAATCCAGGACTCAAGAAATGTAAATCGGTATTTGTGTGACCTAGAGAAAACAAGCAGCCAGGAAGAGGAAGGAGGATCCATTTAAGTCCATAAAAGTCCCACTTTTTAGGTTTCACTTTGTGTCCACTAACAAAACCAAAAATCCTCATTTCGTTAAAAAACACCTACTTCACCATATTAAAATGGGCTTTAGCACACGCAGGCCTCCAGCTGGTGTTGATCCCATGTAAGCAACATTTAAAAAAACAAAACAAACACCTGCCATGATGGTAATTGCAGTTTGCTGACATTAGACTGCATTTCCCGACATGCGTGGGCCGCGGAGGTCGCAACAGCAGCGGTTGTCCGACCAGCCGGTGGACTCTCCGGCTGCAGACCGAGGAGACCGCCGCCGTTTTGTAAAGTCACGGTGATTCAGCAATAAACCTTCTCGCTCAGCTCGGCCAAGTCAGCCTGACTGCCCAAACCAAAGAAACTCAGCTGTAACCACATCTCTCTCTCTATCTCTACCTCACTGTGTGTGCCTAAACACCACAGCTTATCCACGTTTTGTACTTTACTATAAATACACTTTACGACACATTCCTTTGAAACGCTGGATTACCACCCTGCAACGCAACAAGTGAACGCAGCACTGCCAAAACAAGCTACAACTAGGGAACAAAACTTATATAAATGTACATTAAACGCCACAAATATATATAATGTTTCATATCAAACGACAGCTAGCCAACACGGACAACCGCAGGGAGAAGTTTTTATTCATCTAACTGCATCCAGAACATAGCTTCAGCCTTTATTAGACAGAGATGGGGTGAAAGCTATAGTAAACAGCCATCACGAGTGTCCGGTTATATCCATTTTAGCGAGGCTTTAAATAATACAGTTAACTCGTTTTAAAGCACACGGTTACATAGCAAGGTGAGGCCCGCCCGTGGCTGTTGAACAACGCGAACACAGAAGGTTTAAAGAGGGAAAAGCGGGGGCAAATCGTCCGTTTCGTCTTCAACATGCTAGCGGTGTTAGCATTTAGCACCAACGGCTCCTTTCTGCCGAGCTGGCTGATTAAAGCCAACCGCTGCCCGGCGAGCGTGTGACGGACACAAGCCGCCTCGTGTCCCGCTGTCACCGGCCGCGCGGAGAGTTTAAAGTTTAATATCGAGTATTAAAAAATAAATTCGTTTACCTGCTGGGTCGAAGCGACTCTGGCGACAAAATGTCAGTCCGCCTTTTCCCGGAATTACTCCGCCGCTCTCTGAGGTTGGATTCCTTCATTCATAAAAAACACAAGCGACAATGACGTCAGGCCGAAAGAATGAGGGCGGAGCTAAACCCCGCCCCCGCCGCGTACTCTGAGAGGATGTAAACAAGGAATCCCTGAATCCCAGAAGTTTTCCATAACCAGCCACCCTCCCTCACACACACCCACCCCCACCACCATCCCCACCCTGCTATTTCCAGCAACAACAACTTCTCTGGAAAACCATTAAGATCACGGGGTGAAGCTTTGGAGGCGCCCTGTGTTGACTCTGTGCGGTATAAAGAGCCACAGGAGGGAAAACATCCACCAGAATGAAATAAACAAATGCTGTAGCCACTGGGGGACTCTAAACACTGCAAATGTGCCCTAAAACATCTCATATTGTGGACTAATGTAAAATAAATGTAATAAAGTGCCCTCTAAGGTGCCCTTCCAGTGGAGAAAATGTCATAAGGTGGTCCCTAGAGTGTCCTGCTAGATGCTGTTCTTTAGCCCAATGTGCAAGAATCATGAACAAGTGCCCTCTAGAGTGCCTGCAAGTGGAGAATCATCTAATTAAAGGGCTAAAATATATGTTTGTATATGATGGGCCAGTAATCCTCTTTCCCTGTATGGAGTTCCTTATATAATTTAAACACAATTGAGAGGTCATACTTACATACTTTCAGAATCAGACTTATTATATGTGTTTATGTAGGTGAACTCATAAAGAATGTGCCTTAATGTACTTTACTTTTACTTTTCATTTCCAATACAGTGCGTAGGGGCAGCAGGAGAATAATTTTTATCATAGATCACCTTTCTCGTGTAGTACTGTTAAGTAGCGTGGCGAAAGTTCTGGTAATCATGACTAAAAATCATTGTTAAATAAGTCACCTCCTTCTTTTGGAACAACATTGGCGCTGGTGCTGCTGTTGCGCCGCCGCGGCTGCAGGGGGCGCTGTTTGTTTTCAGACCACCTCCACACTGACCCCTGCCCCGCCGCCGTCATCCGTCCCCGAGCAGCCTCACGTTTCCTCGCTGTGACCTCAGGCTGTCGGTGAAGCAAATGCACGCCTCCCGGCTTCAGCTCTAAAGAAATCATCAGAAAAACAGCAAACCGACCTCCGGTCCGCGCCGACTTTTCCAGCAGCGTGTTCGCGGCGCCCACAGCTCATCAGACCGACGGAAACATGGCCGCTATCGAGGAGCTGTCCCCATCTGCGGGCCCTGTGGCAACCCGGCCCCCCGAGGACGAGATTGACGACGACGAAGATGAAGATGTGAGTGACTGTTGGCACTTCTGACATATTGACAAGGACAATAAATCAACATAAAGTCTCATTTTCTTGTTTCCTGCTTGTTATCTTCTTTTCTGAAGATGGCTGCCTATCATAGGTGTACCAATGCTAACCAACGTGCCATCTTCCTCAGGTGTCTGTCAGTTGCATGTGTACACTGTAAACTGTATGTGTCATTTCACTATTATTTTATTACCTGAAATACTACTGCCAGTATCCACCATCCTGTGTTAACCTGCAGGACACACAGGCTGCATTTAAGTAGATGAATGAAAGTGGGTCTATTTTCTCTGCATGTTTTTATTTATAAGAGGCACTGATTGATTTTGCATTAAATGTTCATGTCTGATGTTTGCACTTATGTCTTTCCAGCTGGATGAGACGCTGATGGAGAGGCTGTGGGGCCTGACAGAGATGTTCCCCGACACCGTGCGCACTGCTGCCGAGGTTTCTGCACAGTGCTCTGTGTCTCTGGCCAAGAAGTTTTACAGGTATGTGTCGCTTCAGGGTTCCTCTGGCATTGTACCTGCCTTGGTAGACCAGCTGATCAAGAGATTAACTGCTAATTCCAGCAGCAGACGTTTGTCCCTTTTCTGTTTGCAAGAAACAAGATCTTTTTTTTTTTTTGTTGTCACGTGCACAACAGCTACTTGGAAACAGTCATTGGCAGGGAAATTAAACCTCAGGCTCCAACAATGTGCTAAAGGTGGATTATCCATCCACCCATCCATTTTCTGTTCCACTTCTGCTGACGCAGGGTCATGGGGTTGCTGGAACCTAACTCAGCTTAAGAAGAACTATATTAGCATTGAATGTTATCTTAACTTTGTCGCCAGAAAGTGAACACCAGTGGAGAGTTATGTTTGATAAGTATTTGTAAGTAAATGTTGAATTTAGCTGCAGGATGTTGCAACGTCCTATTAATTTATTAGAAGTCTCAAGAAAATCCATGACACGACTATGAGTTGATGGGTGGGTCGGTATGGAATGAACCTCATCTAAACCAGCAGAAACTAATCTGGTTGTTTACTTCTTTCAGTTTTTCCCGCTCGGCTCTCTGGGTGGGTACTACCTCCTTCATGATACTTGTGCTGCCTGTTGTGTTTGAGACGGAAAGACTACAGCTGGAGCAGCAGCAGCTACAACAGCAGAGACAGGTGAGTGCTCACGCGCAGAGGCTGAGAGGACCGAGATTTCAGAGGTGACCTATGATGTTTTTAATTAACAGCAGAGGGAGAAGCACTCGGGTCTGTCATTTAAAGCTAGAATAAGAAGGATTTGTAAACAGTATTCAAAGTTGGACCTCCTCCGAAGCTCAAAGCTTCTGAAGGTCCCACTTTGTTACGGTGAGGCACCTGGACTCTACGTTTTTATAGAGACTCACTGTCACACCCTGCAGGCTATTATTGACTTAGTGGTACATATCATTGCTCAAAGATTGATTCCCAGAAACAAGCAGTACAAAAACAAAGCAGTATAAGAAAATGTAGACAGTGGGCAGGGTCTCTGCCGATACAGACAGCACCACACATTTCTAGTTGGGTATAAGTGATGATTAAGAGGGATTATTTTTGTATGAGTGTATGCATTCTTTTTTAGGAAAGTCATACATCCCAAGTAGCAACAGTAAAATGCTATGTTACAAGTAAAAGTCTGGAATTTTAAAAAGTGCCAGAATTATACCTAATTGCAGTGCTTGAATAAATTTACTTAGTTACATTAGATTGCACCCTGATTCTTTGATGAGAACTACCATAAAAACCTGATACAGGCAGAGGAGTGAATGTAGTATGTGCTGACATGGCAAATTACAATGTAAAATGTGCTTTATGTGACAAGTACACTGATGAATAACCGATTGTGTCCCTTCTAGATCCTGTTAGGGCCCAACACTGGGATGTCTGGTGGGATGCCGGGCATGATGCCTCCTGCACCGGGCAAGATGTGAGAGAAGGGCCAACGCAAAGCTGAGATCCACAGCTGGCGAAACAGTCAGGGCCGGTCGCAAGGAGAGACAGAGAGACCACGGAGAAAGAAAAAGAACTGCAGTGTAAAAAAGAAAAAGCGAAAGCTGTATCATCAACGGTGCAACATTAGGTCCACTCCAACGTGTTGGGAGTGGCTAATGGGATTGGAGGAGGAGGGTGTGGTGCATCTCCCCTCTCTCACTGTCTCTCCTTACTCAAACATCATGCAGAGACTTGTTTCCAGGAGCACTGCTTCTACTTTCTTTCTTTTTCTTTTTTTTTTTTTTTTAAATAAATCCTTATATGATCATAAATAATGTGTTCTCTAGGGGATAGCAAGTACAGGTGGGTAAATTGTATGTTTTGGTGCTCAGTCTGAAGAACGTTATTAAACTTACAGGATATTGGCACTTTTGGTTGATTTTTGTGTGGAGAATGAAGTTAATATCTGACAGACGTGCATTATGGAGCGTACTGTAGACTATTTGAATTGATAGGACAGTGGCCTCTTGAAGTCCTACAAGCGATGTTCTCTTTACATTTGTCACAGTTCATCGTTGTGCATTGCCTCTCACTTCAGACTTGCCACAGTTATTCATTTTAATTTCTATTTCTCTGCTCTTAAGCTATGCTTTTGTACAATGCTGTTGTACAAAACATAGCTCAAAAACAATGTTGTTACAGCTACTGTTCAATCAGAGATTGTTGCGTCCTTTTCCATTAAGAGGGGAAACATGCTCCAAGAATTTTAACGAATGTAGTTGATAAATGCTTAATGTCTCAGTAGTACTCGGACATGTCTTAAGAGAACCTTGTCTTCTCTCTGCTGTCATTCTTGTGACAATTTACAATCTCTTATCTCCATGTAGTGAGCAAACCCACGTCTGTGTTTTGTGTTCAACATGACTGCAGTAATTAAAGCACCAAATCAATTGGAGAGCAAAGTGTTTACTTTTTTTTTTGCTATAAAACTGCTCATTAAAGGCCAATCGAAGTTTTATGACTGAAGGACCAGACTAAATGGTTATATTATTAAAGACCTATTTCATATTATTACCTACACCCAGGCTTTCCTGCTCTAACATGTTGAAAGCTGCATCTAATATGTATCTTTGATCGATTAATGCAGATTATTTTCTCTATCAATCATTTGGTTTATAAAACATTACAAAACTCTGAAAAACTGCTCTGTGATGAGTGTCAAACATAGTGGTTTGTTCAACTAATTTATTAAAATGCAAGAGCAAGAACCAGGAACAATTAGATTTTTGCTATAAGAAGAACTTCTACGATTAATCAATCAAAACAGTTGCAGTGATTATGCTGAAAGTCTTATTATTGTAAGATGCATGCACCTCTGCCTGTCTCTCGTGGTCCCACAAGCCACCACAGTTTAATACAAACCTTATTTTGAATGCAGCACAAACATTTTCAAACATGCTCAAGGCAAAGATCCCAGAACAGTGCTTAATGCTGCATTCACTGCTCTTTCTTTAGCTCGTTGGTTTGACTGTTGCAAATGGAACATTTCAAACCTGCCAGTAAATCACTTTGTGGTGATCATGTTTGCGATAATTATCAATATCTACTGTCACTTAAAAGCATTAAACATTAGCATTTGCTGTGTTAGTCAGGTTTATACCATAACACATATATACCCTTTTCTCTCTAAAATTATCATTTCCAACTGCACTTGAACAGAACAGCAAACGCCAGTTCCCGCCACTAGCCTTTAAGAACAAAAGAGCACTTTTTAACTCAAAGGTCCTTTTTTACTCAGCGACATAAAATTAATGTCCATTTATAGATAACATATTTTACATTTTGATACTTTGCGGACGGTTCTGTTCATGTGATTTGCATTTGAAGAGTAGAGCAAGCCGAGATATATATATATTTAATGCAGTTAGGTCAGCTAGCTAACTCGGCTAACTTTGGCTAAATATCCTTCCGTACTGAACTATTTACCTTTTTACATTTAACACATAATTCAATGAAAATGAAAGCTGCAGAGGATCAGGTTGTGGCAGATGATTCGGGCTTTCAGGATGACGAGGTGAGATATAATTGATGTGGAGATTTTTAGTTGGTCTTTTATATCTTAGCGATAACAATGTGTTAAATAAGTTATCATCAGTTGTTTA
>JAVQJZ010155090.1:0-19156 GCA_036025355.1 Leiopotherapon unicolor
AAATAAATAAATTTAAGCTGAAAGGTCATTATTATCATATGCAGTTATGAAAAGTTGCTTCCTCACATTACATGAAAAGACCTCTGAAAAATCACGTCCCTTATTATCATATGTTTGTGTCATCCAGCAGGTAACAATGTACTTACCTAATGTTCCCATGCAGTTGTAATCTGCTACAACAAACATTTTTTTTAAATTATCTCAGACTACATAAGTGAGTTAGTGTGTGCTGGAATGCTGATGATCTCAGCAAAACTTATCCTCAAGATTTGTGCAGAGGAGAATCAGCAAAAAAAAAAAAAAGGAGGAGGAAAGGAGCCGGCCCATGAAATATTCAGCTGGAGCGTACCATCTACACATGATGGGGCGGCCCTGGTGGTGCCGGCCACTTGCCCAGGAAAGCAGGAGCACTTGACGGTTTGCGACCGCTCCTCGATTTTGTTCTTGTTGCAGCAGCGATGCAGCGCCACCACCTCGCAGGTGCCCGTTCGGACATGGTGCACTGCTGGAGAAATCACAGGAAGAATGGAATAATCAGAAAGGGGTTCAATCAACCTCATCTACACACCCACACCCCCATCTCGGATTGAGACCCTTAAGAAAATTTCTCCATCGCCTGCTCTGTATCCCTCTCATCAAGAAAATATTACCAGGGAGAGCAGACTACCAATTTCCTTAATAGGCGCCTTTCATCACAGAGGGTTCAATTTTCCTCTCTTAATATGCATATATTCTTTTTAAGACTTAAGATTTTTTCCCAGTGGCTCAAAGTTTTTGAGGGTGAATTCTGGTTTTCATTGTCTTTTAATTTGATCAGTTTCCTGTTCAGAAATTCAGTGAGTATTACACCTGTAAAGTTAGGGCATTCCCAAAAGACAGAGCAAGTAAAAAACGCTGCATCCTACAGTTCCCATAATGCAACAAATAGCATTGTTTGTCAGAACCTTGCTGATGCTCCACATCTCCACGTCGCTTTCTGTTATTTATATTATCCAAGTTCAGGCGAAGAAAACTCACTGTGACAAAACATCACTATGACATCATCAGGGTTATTTTCCTGACTTGTCAAACAAAAGACATCATGAAACCAATTTTATAGGCTGTGTAGAACTAACCATGATTAGTAAAATGATTATTAATATGTTGTGTTTGCTTCAGAATATGTAATAATTAAAACCTCTAAACACTCCGACGCTGAGCTACTCCAGCTGATTGTTTCACTGATTGACAGCTGGTGGCAGTAATGCTCAAAGAAATGCAGCAAAGGCGAGGAAGAAAAACAACTTTGCATATATAAAAAAAAGATTTGCTATATAAATGTTCAATAAGGAAAACTCATGCAGCACATCGATCCACACAATATGCTCCTCTAAGAAACACTAAACGTAAAGAAAACTTTTCGTTGTTTAGCAAGAAAATCTCCTTGTGCACCTTTAAGTTAAAATTTTCTCCCTTCAGAGCCCCAAAATAGCTTTCAGCTGAGGTACCTTCAGGACTCGGCATTGTAAACATCTTTACTATATCAGTGTATTTGATGGGAAAAAGGTACCTTTAAATAAATAATAACTCAAGTATGAGACAGTAATGATTGGAAGTGATACCGCTCCAGATTTCCCACAACAAGCAGCAATCTCTTTAAAAAAAAAAAAAAAAGGAAAAGATTCAGATATGTGAAGGGGAAAGTGCAGCGCTGCAGTGTTTGGAGCCAATTTCCAGATCACGCTCCATTGTCTGAATTATTTAGAGCCTGAGCTGCTCCATTCTCTTTTAATTGCGTGTGACATTTTCTTGAGGTGTCCTTCTGCTGAGATACTCACTGCTGCGGCGGTAAACAGTAAATCTGAAGTGACTGCGCAAAACAGGTCCTAACTGTCTGCACTGTACTGCCGCGCCTCACCCAAACCCAATTAATTGTGCCTTCACTCCGGTGTGTTATATTGGCGGACGGCGACGACGACTTTCCAGCTGCTGCGACGAAACAACTGCTGAGGCTGACAGTGATGGAAGCGGCCGCTCTGCTGAGACTGATATCAGACCCGACAAAGGCGTCCAGCAACTGTCAGGCGTCACAACACCTCTGAGATTTACCTGTTGCTTTTTATATTTATCATCAAGAAACGTGACATCAAACTTAACGGGGATCTAATATTCCTCGCGGCATATGTTCTTCTCATCCTACAGTGTGTTGGGTTATCCGCTGTCTGCGGCGCTAAAGCATCAAACACTCCACTGACGGCTGCCGCTACAAGCAAAAGCAGGTAGAAAAAGGACAAAAAGATGGGCGAGAGGGAAGTTTTGTTTTGATTATGCACTCACAGCTGAAATAATGCAAGCAGCCGGGGCGCTTATTCATGCTCTGCCCCCAACAAGAAAAGAAATGAAAGTCAAACAGAGAGAAGTGCTGCCAGTATCTCTCTAAAGGACATGCTTCACGCTGAGACGCCGTAGTTTTTCTGACTGGATTTGGGCTTCTACTTGGATGCCCACTCAGCCACCCCTGCCAGCAGATTCAGAGAAAAGCATTTCGCTCGGGAATCGGTCAGTCCTGCAAACCCAGAGTCCTTTAAACCTGCTGTGACAGAGAGGATCCCTCTGGCCCTGGACGCTCCGCCGCCACTGTGGTTGTTTTGTAGATTTGTGTCTTTCAGAGTACTCTGAAGCAAGCACAACACCATGAAATCTAAACAGAAGGATTCATGATGGCAACACCCCCCTGTTAGATTCTGGCCGGGGACCTCTATTGCTCATTGTCTGCATCTAAACTGTCGCTTCCAAAAAAAAAAAAAATCAGCTAAACGCCAAAAATAAATAAATGTATTCATCCATTCAATTTTAAGAAATGTCTAGAGAGAAGGACATGCAGCTAAATAAGTGGGACGTGTACTGTTCTGTACTGTACTTTGAACTCGGATGACCCAGTTTCACTTGTGACGACAGACACTGGACACTTTTTATATAACCTGGACCAAAACCAAACTTCATTTTAATTCTCTAAACCAAACAGTTGCATTTGTGCTCATTTCACAAGCTCCCGTGAGAGGGGGTGTTGGTTGGTCTGTCGGTTGGTACAACACTGCGGTACAGATGGAAATGTTTCTATCTGACGCACTGACAAGAAATCTTATCCACACATTCATGGTCCCCAGAGGATGAATGACTTTGGTGAACTGCTGGATTTTCATGCAGCACCATCATCAGGTCAAAAGTTAAATTTATCCAGTTGTCTTGTTTATGATCAAATACGTGAAAAAATATTGATATCACATACGCCTCAGCTGTGCTGTGTGTTTGGTAAACTGAGATGATGAAGATTATACCTGCTGAACACTGGCAGTTCGTGTTTAGCTCCAATCACTGCTGTGCCAAAGAAAAGCTTCACACTGCTTCACAGAGAATCACACACTGCAGTTCAAGCCTGCCTGACTTTCATTTTGAACAGAGAGATCAGATCTGAGGGTAGCAGTTAAAATTAAGTGGATGAGGTATTTTTTCTTGATAACAATTTTCAAACTACTGGAGTGCCTGTTGTGCTGTTTTGGGCGCTGACAAAATCATCACATGCACAGTCCATTGTGTGCAGTGCTGTACACTGTTAATTTAACATTTCTCCCCACTTGTCACGTGTGGAGGGTGACAATGTTCCCCCGGATCCCCTCAACGCATGTGTGCTGAAACCAAACTGATCCTTTTGTAAAAGTTCCCCTGAGCGGAGAGGTCTGATGTTTCTGTTTTGATGACTCTCATCAGCAGATTGCGTTTGAAAAAATAAAGACCCACTGTTTGCGTCAGATGTGTGAGCTTTCCAAAGCCCCCATCCAGCGAGTCAAAGCATCAGTCATCCTGCCAAAAAAAGGGAACCTGTTTGAAAATGTAACACCACCTTTTCATGGCTAATCAGAGCAAAATGAAGCGGCGCAGCACAGAAACAAGACAGAATCAACTTTTAGTTGAACTGCAGTGACCAGCATGATTTTTAGAAAATGCAGTCTCACATCTTATATCTTATTGCCCAGTCTTAGGCCGAACAATAATGACATATTATAGTAATTCCATAATGATACACACGACACATTTTACGACACTGTTTAACTAAAAATGGTCTTAAACATAGACATCCTCTAGATTTTTACTTTGAAACCCTTTTAACCTCAATCCATGAACAGTTAAATTGTCTAATAGATGGCTAATCACCATAATAATAGTTTAGCCGTTTAGTAGCAGTTTGTGTTTGTTGACAGGGTGTGGATCAATACCAATGATTTTCTGACTGGCTGCTAAGTGACACCAGTCTGTCACTTCAGATAAACTGAGGCACGACTCTGAGACAGGAAAAGAGACATTTTGGATCTATTGTCGTCATCTCTTTCATAAATTATCCCCTGCACCACGTTTTCCTACTCTTCCTATGAGTGAACTTACCTTGATGTTTTAAAACATCCTTCCACATCTGTCCTCAGCTCTCATTTCTCTCCTTTCTGTTACATAATCGTTGTCACGTGTGAGGCGGGAGTATCAGCGCTCTGACACGGTGACGGTGATCCGCACACTTTCTGCTGCGACTTGCTTGTAAGGTCTGTGCTCTAAGATTTTAAGCTTATTTTAGGTTGCACTCATACAATTTAATGTCACATCAAAGGCATTTTTAAAGTGCTGAGGCAGAAGTGAAGTGAAGTTAAAGGCGACGTCAGTGCTCAGTCTCATCACACGCCGTCATGTCGGGAGAAACTCTGAATGTGGTTTCAAGTTTTCCGTGTTTATTTCAATGGTGAGAAGTAACCAAACACTTTGTTATCATTATCATTAGTATGCACTGTACTGAAATTAGTGAATTAGTGGTACTTTATGCGAGTATTTCTACTTTTTACTTCTGGTCTACTCTTCAGTGGGAAATATTCAGTACATTTACTTGATGAAATCACCAGTTACTTTTCACAATAAGATTTAAAAAAAATAAAATAAGACATTGTGACAGACTGAACCATTATGTGTCATGTTTCGTTCCTTGTCCTGTTTGTTCTTGGTTCTGTGTCAGGTTATGTCTCGTCCTGTCTGTTTTTCACATGTGTCGTGTTTTGGTTTTGTCTCGTCATGTTTGTTACCTTCCATGTCTGTCATGTCTGTTTCTGGTCTGTCTAGTGTTTCATGTTTCATGTATTGGTTTAATTGGTTTCATGTTCTGTTATGTTTTGTCATGTTAAGTTTCAATGTCCGTCATGTTTCTGGTTCCTTGTTCAGGCGTGTCATGCTTTATTCTGAAATCCATTCTCCATCATGTTTCAGGTCCCTTGACTTCCTGCCACAGTATGTTTCCCGCCTGTTTGATTGTCTGCCCCGCCCTGATTGTGTTCACCTGTTCCTTGTTACCTCCTGTGCATATATAGTCCCTGTCTTCCTTTGTCTTGTTGCCAGATTGGCAAGTCATGTTTCGTGTGTCACGGCCCCATGTCCATGTGTTTCCCAGAGTTTTTACTTCCCAATGCCATGTTTCATGTTATAAATCTAGTCTTCAAGTGGGGTTTTTGGAGTTTCAGAGTTTTTTGGGAGAAAACTTTGTTTTTTGAATCAAGGATCTTGTTCTAAGAATCCCTGCCTGCCTTTTGTGTGTCCTGCATTGGGGTCCTGCCTTACCTTGTCAGGGTCGAAACGTAACAATATGTTCCAACTCTTTTTGGCACACAACCCCTTATAAAAAGCAGGGTGTGGTTGGGAGTCATTTTGAAACTTCATGATATTGTTTGCAGTTCCACCAAAGACAAATCAGACAAATCATCACAAAGCAGTTAAGACAGAAAAGATCTGCTCACACATTGTATCAGTAACAATAGTAATATATATAATATGCACTGCATGTATAACTAGTCAGTCGAGTCACAGGGGAAATTTTACTGCTTTATACTTGTATACTGTATATTTACTCAGGAAAACTTTTAAAAAGGAACTGTAAGGTTGCCAGACAACCAGCAGAGACTGGACAGTTACTAGTCGTGGTCGGGGGATAATCAGCCACATAACCCCTTATGAAACCACAACATGTTATTAAAGTTAAGGTCAACCCCGAAAGCAGCTCAGTATCAAATTTTCAGATCACATCCCCGAAAACATAAACTCCCAGCTCTTGATTATGTTTTCAGCAGGCATTTGCTCCTCTTAGTGAATCCTTTGAACCAAAGTTGCCTTTAGCGAAAGACATGATGGGCCATTTCTCTCTGCGCTGCGCTGAAATTACTCTGCTCGAGAAGCTTTTATACGTCGCTCTCTGGAGACAAGGGAAGAAACTGCAAATGATGCACACTGTATCATTCACGAAGCTGTTGTGAATGATAATGTAATCGCTGCTTTGCTGTACACACAAGCGGAGCCAAAAATAGCGCCTCTCGCATGGAGGAACGGTCTCTGACGATGAGCTCGCCCAGCGTAATTCCCCCCGCACAAACCTACGTAACGAGGTGTGGAAGTGTTCTGTTAATAGTGATGAACAGGTTCGCCCCTCAAACTATTTGTTACTTTGTTAGTAGCGGTTTAGAAGGGTGATGGATGAGGAGAGGCTTTAGTCACAATTACAAATGAGACCGAGGGAGCCAAACTCAACTGCAACAGTAAAATACTGAGCGTGCGGATTGATTGTGTTTAACATCGCGGTCCTGTGGTGTCTCTGACTGTTACTTACTGCTCTCTCAAGGGTGCAAGCTCTGTTTTCCTTCCCCGGCTAGATGCTTCTTATGCATCATATAAGTCATTTTTATTACAAAGCACAGAAAGTCTAAGGTGCCGAGCAAGCAGCAATATGATGCATAAGTCAGACATCGAGGTCATACATCAGTGCAGCATTTACAACAGCAAGGAGAGCACCTCCAAAGGCGCGACGCAAACTGCGCCTGCACCACCTGAGCGCTCCACGTCTAAAAATACTGAGTGCAAACCATCACACATATTTCATTCCACTCAGGTCCGAGTTCCCCCCTTAGCAACCTGTGCGCTTTGGTTCTCGCTAAGTGGTTTCCCATTGTGGATGCTGAAACTCAAGGCTCTGATGGGTCCGCAGGGATCCCGCCAGCACAATCTGAAGGTCAGAATTTAAACTCTCCAAAACCATTTGCGCGACCATAAAGTCTGAGGGTGTCCAGAGAGGTGGTGTGTCTTTAAAGGCGGGTGGAGACGCATCCCTGCCTCAGAGAGTTGGCTCAGACTGCTCCAGTCTGCAGTCCCCCACATATTTTAAGAAGACCTGCTCCCAAAAAGCCCCAAATCATCTATCTGAAGTACCACCCTGCAGCACTCACCTCCACCTTCATGAAGCGCTTTCAGCTGTTAATCAAATCCTTCATCACTTCCTCCCTCCCGGCCCACTTCGGTTTGCCTACAGGCCCAACAGGTTAACTGATGACGCCTCGCTAACCCTCCACACTGTGGAGGATGCTACAGTTCAGTATCCAACACCACTGTGCCCTCCAAGCTCAACAGGTTCAACCCCGCTTTCTCTGATTGGATACCAGACAGGTGGACCCCCAGGCCTCATGGATAGGCAGCACCACATCCTCCACCCTTATTCTTAACACCCCATCAGCCTGATCAGCAGTGATGATGAGAGAGCAGGGAGCAGAGAGCAGGATAGAGCCGTAACGTCTTTGTGCCTGGGGAGTAATCTGAATCTTCTGCAAAACAAAGGAGCTGAGCTGAGATCCTCAAAGACTACAAACTATTAGGATTCTTTCTTCACAATAAGTCACAGAGGAGGAAATGTGATAAAATGTCATTATCCACTGACTACTTTGTTTTTAGTTTATTTTAAAGACTAAGAAAGCTTAAGAACCCAAACAAGGAAAGAAAGAACAAACTGGGTTAAAAGGGGGCATGTACAAGCTCGGCAAAGCAGGTAACTCAAAGGATCGATTACAAAAGATGCTAATTAAAATAAATCAGAGTCCCCGCGACTTGTGAGCCGAGCAAACAGGGACTGAATCCTGCCTGACTCCTCTCTCCGTCTGCCTGCCTTCTGGTCAATAAAGGACGAGCACAAAGGCAAACAAAATGACACTTTTTAACTCTGCGTTGTAAACATCTGCGGTAGGAGAGGACAGACTCCTCTTTGCAGTATCACTGGTAAGAGAGCACAAAGGCAAACCTCCTTTGCTCACATATCAGAGAGGAAAATAAACCAAATTTACAGAACTGTCAGAGAGTAGAAAAGCGTGTTTGATGGCACAAATGTGATCCCCTCTTTGGAGACACAAACCGGTTATTTAAAGAAGGGAAAAAATCCCATATGTGCATTAGTAAATCAACTTGCTGAAATGAACATTTTCCGCGCTTGTCAGAGTCTCGGCTCGGTTTTTCCACTTCTTGTGTTCTCTGAGAAGAAATACATTTTCTCTATTTTGGACGTGTTCTGGCTTCATTTCATCCCTTGAATGATAACAGGTTCACAGCAACAGAAATAACACCCTGGGGAAATTAGGGGGCTGCGGTGGCTATCAGAGAGAAATTGAATGCGCGCGAGATTATTCTGATCCACTTCCTGCTGAAATGATGAGCGCCTTGAGTGCAGATCGCTGCCAATCAAAAGCCATGCACATCAAAGCACCGCGCTCCCGTCTAATTGGTCGACAAAGAGGAGAGGTATGCGCGATTCCTATCATGCTCACAAATGGACTTCCTGTCCGACGGCAGCGCTGCCTGTACGCCACCAATTACCTGAGGCTGTGTATTGTCAGCGGGACTCCCAGTGATGAAACATGTGGGCTGGCCTCTACTTGTAATGTTGCTGAGTCGCCATAATTGATCTCGCTGGGTTTACTAGTGACGACTCGACAACACTTTTAATGAGGCGAGGGGAGACGGGTTTGACTCATCCCTCCAAAATAGCTGTTTAAATCCAATTACTCCGCCATTCACGGCTGTGACATTTTATCTGGGATGCGGCATAGTGAGAAATCCCCTCCCGAACACCTCGCAAGAGAAGCGGCGGCCGCGCTCGCCGTGGTGCGGCGGGTCACTCTGTTTTGGATGCAGAGTCGGGCTTCACACTCAATCAAACAAGCCTCCGCAAGTCCAACACCTGAACCCTCAGCGCTCTTTGGCTGTCACCAGATTTCTTGGTGTTGCTTTGTTTGAGCTGTCCTGCGAACAGCAGCTTCACTCGTTAAGATTCCTGACATTCAAAGCTTTCCCGTTCGCCATATCTACCAGAATAAACAGCTCAGAGAAGTTACGACTCTAGACCATCGGCATCAGCAGTCATAAAGAGTGTGAGTCAGCCTGTGAACACACTTGTTTGTGTGAAGAAAATAATCCTGATACATGTCATTAGGCCTGTCTGAGGTTGGGCTTGAAGAATACATTTTAATGATATGATGAGCCTGAGTTAAAGACTCTCTGCGCATTAGTTGTTTTTTCCTCGTGTGTGCATGTAGTGATGGAGAATATGTATTGCACAGTGTTTCCTGGAGACGCACATCATGCACACTCTGCGGAAACAAATGCTCCCTGTGAGGACAATAAAAAACATTATCTGTTGAGCTGCATTATGGGAAACGTAGGATGTGAGATTTTAGAGCTTGACTCACACTGAGGACTGAAAGTGAGCAGATCTCGGGCTCTGCTGCATCAGTTTAGATGATTTAATCTGACTTGTGATTCCTCTAACATTAGTGAGCTAATAACTAACTCTAAAGACAGTTGATTTAAAAATGGTGGGATTGATAGAAAGCCTCATTTAAACCTGGATTTCTGCTTGCTTGGGGTATATGCATTGGGATAATAATGAAAATACAGAATAATAATAGCCAGGGATCCCTACAGAGCCTTCACTGCCAAAATTCATCATATAGAACATCCCGATGTGACAGATGAACCATGCTGCTCACACAGCAAGTGTGTTAATAACACTTCTTTACCAACATGTCGCAGCTTTGGAAACTTCTTAAGTGGTATCATGAAGACATTTGGGTTCTGATTCCACAGGAGGATGTAGGGATTAGCGACAGAAGCAGGCGGGGTGACTGCTTTAACCTTCTGTTAGTTTGTCTCATCGGAACAGGCATTAGTTCCCATAAGAGGCGAGACACAGTAGAGCGGTGGGCATGAATGGAGAGAGACTGTAACAGCAGGATAAAAGCAGAGTTAGTTTTCAGTGCGCTCACCTGTGGCGGCCTCCGTTGGTACGGTCATCTCCCAGACACTGATCACGAGCACCATGACAAGTAGAGCCCCTTTACTTCCGATCTGCACGTATCGCTCACTCATCCTGGGACAGAAAGAGAGGAGTGTTACCACAGAGATACTCCGAACATCATCATACAAAGTTCTTATGTTTAGTCGCCTCATTCTCATTATCAAACACCATGTTAAAACACCCCTGTTAGCCCTCACTCTGCCGCTGTGGTCGGATTTGAAGGTTTTTATGGCGCTGAACAGGAAGAGGGTGCTGTTTCACTTGTCAAACTTCACAATGGGTCAACTTGTCTGAGTGCGTATTTGCTCTCATCGAGGAGAGATGCAGCCTCTTATCCTTCCTCTCGCTTTTTCAAAACAAACTACAGCTGTGAATGTGCCCTAGATCGCCTTCTCCAAATCCTCCCCTCCGCACTTCCTCCCCACTGCTCTCCAACCACCCCCCCACCTCCACCCCCACACTCTCAACAGAAGGCTCTTACAGCGGGAACATGAACAGAAGGTGAAGACCCTGCGCTGCCCCAACAGGCTCCAGTAAGCCTCTCCGAGCTCGGCGGCGGAGTGGAGGAGAGCGAGGAGGCCGCAGAGGGCTAATCCATCCCTCCGCCGTGGTACCTTTTTCCCCCTCGCCCTCCCTCTCCCTAATGAAGTGCGGTGGAGCCGAGGCCGCGCCGCATAAACCATCTGCATAGTGTGTTATCACTGACAGGCTCACGATCACATTTCAAACTGGGGTGTGGGAGCAGTACAGTAATTACTGGAAGAGGCGCGGTATCGTATGGCGTGAGCGTGCAGTGTTACAAGCTGCGTTTACGCCTTGTTTACCGCCTCCCGCCTCTTATCTGCCTGCCTCATTGACATATAGATTGGCTAAACCTCATTGGGGTTCTCAGATTATTTGTGTAATTACGTTTATTTTGGCAAAGCGAACACGAGCTTTTGTCCGGATTTTTTTTTTTTGGAGGGGGGGTGGCCTCACAGCATCGCGTGGGAATTTGAATCGAGGGACGTGTTAAAATAGCACAGACTGGACTCGCGTGTTCAGTGTGCCCTCTAAAATGATAAATAACATGTCCATCATCGAGACATGCAGGAAATGACAATATAAACACAGGGGAAACTATCACACTGACTGTAGGCTTATAGAATGACAACTGGCTTTTATCTTTTTTGGAAGTGATGTGAGAAAAAACCTGGCCTGCATATGTGAGACATCAACGTCACGTGTGTTGGTTTTTAATGTTCATCGAAAAGTAATACTTAATTTCCCTTTCATGTGTTACAGACTTTAATGAAAAGCCCATAATCTCTTGTAGGTGCTTGAGTCAGTGACAGCAAGAGTCCAGGAGGTCACTGGGGACAAACTGAAGGAAAAACGTGAATGAAAGAGAGAGTGGGGGGAGCATATCAAATGCAGATTTCTGTGTACCAGGGGTCACTGAATGGTTTGATAAGTGTAGAAAGAATATGAATAAAATGCTGCAGCCTTCACAGTCATACGGCATCGTGATGATAATGATATTATGACTAAATAAAGGTGGTACATAAAAATGAGGACAGCAGTTTTATACACTTTGCAAGGAGCACTGAAGCTGTTGTGGATTTTCCTTTAATTTGTCTCCCATCTGTAGATGAAAGTTGTATTGATGTAAATGTTGAACTGTGCCTTCAACATACAGCAGATGTTTTTTTTTCAGTCAGCTGTTAACATTTATTTTGTGAGTTAGCAGTGAAACAAAAAATCTATTCTGCGGTCCATCAGAACCGCCTCACTCAATGCATCACATTAAGGCACATCTATGGACTCATGTCTTGCACTTTGCATTATTCTTTAAACTGTACACTTCTGTCATTTCTTTTAAAGTACAGTGATATTGCACATACTGCTCCTGTCTATATTTTTTATTATTTTATTCTCTGTTTCATAATTAATTTATGCTTTTGATTTGCTGTACTCACTTTCATCTTCTCTTACATTGGATATATTTCATATGTATGTATGATTCTGATCCAGACTGAGACTTATCCTGTCAGTCTGTGAAGTTAACGTCAGGTCCGAAGCAAAGCCGTCAACTGTATCATTAGGTCCCATCAGTCAGATATCAAAACCTCGTCAGGTGGGCGGCTTGTCATTGTTACCACAATTCTGCTTTTCCAACCCTCGCTGGGCATGCTGGAAATACTCATGTCATGTAGCTGCTTATTCAGGAGAAAGAAAAATACACGGCATGATGAAATGGAGCCCACTGATCTATGATGGCCTCACGGTGGATTTTTCCATCCCACGTGGAGGGAAAGTCACTCAAATGTTGAGTGTGATAGCAGCATAATGGTGAGGTTTACGTATTTGCTCGAATGGACCTCATATTGTTCACTTTAGGTAGTTGCATTAGCGCAGCGGACGCTACAGTTCACCTTCGTAGTGACAGATTTATAGCCGCTTGTTAGCTGAGAAATTGGAGGCTGGGTTGAAATGGTGGCCAGTCGATGTTGCTATGCAGTTCGGTTGTGGTGTGTGTGTGTGTGTGTGTGTGTGTGTGTGTGTGTGTGAAAAAGGGTCATTGGTGACAGAGTGCAGGGCAGAGCACTACAGCACCATTTGTTGGGTGCTGTCTAAGGGTGCAATTCTAGAAATGACATCTCATTGTCCCTGAATGTGCTGTGTTGTCATTGGTGCGGTTGTGTGCTTGGCAGAGCGAGTCGCTGCAGATTTGTTACCGTTTGAGGCCATTTTAGATCTTGACCTTGAGCTGGAGGTTCGTAGCAGCTCCGGAGGAATTCAAAAATACTGCCCCAAACTACATCCTGTTTAAGGTCTCGCCATATTTTCTCAGTAAGTAACTGTTAAGCTGCTCCCTGCTCGCTGATATGACACAACATGGTGATTCAGCTCATAGGGGGTTTTCTATCTGCTGCTCTGCTGCACAGGAAGAGATTAATTTTGCACTTATGCGTTCCAAAACTGCATGATTCATATGATAAAAATGATTAACGTGACAGTTTTCTCATATATTACCTCTGTACTTATGTTGCTGTAGGTTTGGAAGCAAAAACGGCCTCTTCTAAGTTACAGAAAGTAACCTGGACCACCTACATGAACTTACACTACTTATTTAAAGCTGTACTGATTGATGTGTTTAAATTAACGATGGCTCAAATGTGTCACCCACAAAGAATTATCACCTGACTTTACTTCCTTCAGAGATTAACATCTTTAAGCTCATTGTGTTGGCTTCGTGACCCGTAACTTAACTCTTTCGATTTTATCTTACTTTCGTCAGACATACCAGGCAGCAATGGCAGATGGTCAAATTTAGCAAATAGCTGGTGAACACAGTGGATCATTTTATCATTCATTTTATCAGCCAGAAAATGAAGACTCAAAGGTGCGTGAGTGGATATTGGAGTTAGATTCCTCAGGTGGCCAGAAACACGACACCGAATTAATGCCAGCGTTGCTCCGTAATATTGTAATTATTTGCATCAGTGTAACGAAGCGACAGTATCTCAGTGTCGTAACAGACAAAAATCTAATCAATTAATGCCACTTTAAAGAAATTAATTTATTCGAGCCAGCAGCAACAGCTCAACCTAAATACTTTCTGTGCAAAAATGCATCAGCTGGCTCTGACACAAAACTCCCACTTAAAAATCAAACTGGCACCGTTTCTTATCATTGGATAGAGCCAAGCTAGCTGTTTCCCCTGCCTCCTGTCTTTATGCTAAGCTAAGGAATCCATGCTCTGACTCAGTTCTGTATGTAAGGCACATACATGAAATTGATATCCATCTAAAAAAAAAAGAGAGCAGTGCATTTTTTCCCAAATGCTGAAAAATTCCTTCCAGTGTTATCAGTATCTTGGATTGGGCTCTCAATATTCCCTGGATTTTCATTAGGCCAGAACCATAAAGAATAATAAAGGTCATTCTCTTGGTGATAATTACTTTGGTGAAGTACTAAAGTGTTGCAGGTTTAATTTATTACTTTTATCCACATTTGAATGGCGAATCTTTTATTGCCATGGGGACTTTATATAGCAGGTTTTCACAAAGATTCATATCTGTGTTTTGGGAGGAAAAGTAACTTTGAAAATCTAAGAAGCTGTCTGCAGTTTTAATTGTGCATTTTGATCTGACAACACTTCATGTATAATGTATACCTTTTGTCACAGAACAGGCCCTGAAGTGAAACCCATGATGTATACAGATGATTGCCATAAGCGTGAAACATGCACTGCACGCTGAAGTTTGGAGGACGGCGGATGAAAAACAAATACTAATAAACTCAGGCTTAAATAAAAAGTGTAATTATGCTATTATTGTCTGCCTTATTTCTTCTCTTGCCAGCAGAGACGGAGCATTTTTCTCTTCTACGGTATATTGTGAGCTGCACTTGAGGACACTTTCAAATGCAAATGAACACCTTTTATTGAGGAATAATGCATATTCTTTTCACTGGTGTCACCTCAGTAGCTCTCCTGGATTTGTGTGCTCAAATTTATCCAGAGATTGGACTTTTATCCCTTTGTTATGAGTTGGCTCTGTTGTGCGGCGCATAAGCCCGCGCTGTAGATCAGCGGATTTCCTTTCAAGAGTACAAAGTGAATTTGTTTAAAACTGAATAAAGCTGAAGAAATCCCCGTCTCTGACCAAAACTCTGATGGCCTCAGTCGTTCCGTCCTGCCCTCCCACTCCCTTTCTCGCCGCGAAACAAATTGGATGGCAGCAGACCAATGAGGCCGCTTTAAAAAAAGACTCCACTCGAAGGCTTGACCTCGCTGCGCTGACTGAGGAGCAGCCGCTTCTGAAAGGTTTCCGCACACGCACATCGTAAAGTAACAGCCGCGGAAAATTCCCAGCTCAATTAAATCAAAAGAAATAATAGCAGCAGTGATGCTGTCAACCTTATGTGCTGTGGCAGTAATGTCCCTGCACTGTTCACACCTCAATACACCATCCAATAACTCAACATAAATAATGAACAAGGCAAATTAGGCCTCCTTACTTATGCTTTTCTATTAATAATTCACATGCATTCATTTTCTTTTACTGTGTTTTCTATTGGAGCACATAAAGTGTAATTAAATTAACATTATCAGACGGGCCCGGTGTTCACTGAGGGTGTTTTTACCTGCTGAAAAGAAAAGAGGAAAAAAAATGAATGGAAAAGTTTTGACAGGGCAAAGTGCAGCGTTGCCCTGAGTCTACTTTCACTTTATTGCTGTCAATGGAGAAATAACAACATTTGGTTTACTGTTGCCTAGAGACACGGTGAACAACCCCCGAGCTTGACACTTTGCCCAATATATTTTTTCTCCTCCCGCACTGACAGTGAGACTGAGCGATACATCAAAAAAGTTTCAGGTTCCCTTCTGTTATGTTCTCGTCCTCCGCTCTAGGCAGCCATATTGAGTCTGTCTAGTCTTAGCAGCTCATTAGCATGCAAGCTAACTCCTATCAGCGTGTCCCAACTCCTCACTGTACTGTAAAGTACAGTATATATATACATATATATATATATATGTAGCAGAGATGCAGCACAACAAGCTCTTTGCTAACTGCTGTTCCTAACCTGGTTGCCATGAGTAATTAGCAGCCATCTCTAGGCTTATTTTCCATGACAGAAATAGACTTGGCTGGTGGCAGATTTGTGATGAGTCTACAAATTCTGTCTTTGTATGCACAGGCAGGTGAGAGCTTAACAAAGATTTAGACTGACTACTGTATTTTGTTGACAAGAGCTGAAGCCAAAACACTGACACTAAGAGACGGCACATGAAAAGATATTTCTCCACCAAATAACTAAGAGTGAAGATTCATCCTGGAACAAGGACAAATTCAACGTATCAAACACGCAGTTTTTAAAGCATCAAAGGGGAAAGATAAGTTTGGATATTTGTTTTCCGTCATGCTTTAGAATACTAGGAAGGTTGAATATAAATGACTATTTCATATGGCAGAACAATGAACACTTTAGTGAACATCAAGGACTGCAAGTAAATCCTGATTCTGACCTCTTTTCTCATTGTTGTCCCATTTGTGTCACTTATTTTCCTGCTTTGATGGGCTTCCACAGAGCCACAATACTTTTCATTAGCGAGTGAAGGACTCTATCGTCCTTGGCCTATTAATAGTAAATGCTGTTTGCAAAGGAGAAAAAAAAGAAAACTGGAAAATTCATCCTTCACCTGCTCTCTGAAGGCTAAGGGGGAGATTTCATGGTGATTATGACTACAGCACAAACCATTTGTACATCATGCAAACCTTACAACACTGTCACCTTAAAATGTATCACGTCATACATAGTACTGTATTTTAGAGAAAATAATTGACAGTTTTTTAATGTTACACATCTATTCATAGAACAAAGGATGACAAGAGACATTAATAAACTACAATAGGAGGCAATGTATGCATGCATAAGTAAAATGCGTGTCAGTTTTTTAAAGTTGATATCGACACATTAATCATTCTTGTGGACTGGGAAATAAAATGAAATATAGTTATATTTATCTAAAAAAGATTTTTTAAACACAAGCATATTTTAATATGAATAACGCTCTGCATTAAAGACTTGTTTTAGTGCAGGTTTTCTGCGTGTATGCCTGGACTTCTTGTTCCAACCACAGCCTCATTTGGAGGACTTCATTAGCTAGAAACACTGTGCAGTAACATTGCTGAACTATGTCATCTTCTCAGTGTGCGGTGGGTGGAGGTGGGGAGGAAACTGGAGAGTTCAGCTTTCTGTGGACAGAGAACTCAGTGTGCTACTTACGAACAGCCTTTCGAACAGTTTCCTGCTAATGTGGACCCTTTTGGTCCAAGTCTGGTGTTAGTCAAATACTAAAAAATGGACAGTTTCAGTTTATGTGCACGAAAGTCTTTCAAGTTTTGCATCTTAGTTTAATACTGGACCACAATTGGCTTCCAAACACTTTGTCTTACTTGCATACACACATGTGCAATTGATATTTAAGGTGGGCAACACATGAATGTGAAATCCAGTCAAAGAGGTCCTACATCAAACTCTGCACATCCATTATTCTGCTCAGTGAAGGTCAAACATCCAATTGAAGTAGCAAGCAAAAAAATGACCTGTTTTTCTCCAAGAGCGGGGCTTTAAGTGTCTCGTTTTGTGGCATGTGGAGTCAGTTCTTGTTTCAGACGCTTTAAGGCCGCTAAGACTATTTTTCCATAAATATCATGCTTGTAAAGCAGCTTTAGTGGTAAACCATAATGTGTTTACTTTCATGACAGTAATCATTTTAAAAGTGTAAGATTCAATTTTCAGTCTCCCTCAATTGAAGGAAGATGCACCCCTGAAATGAACGAGGCAAGTGTGTAATCCACTGTATCGCAGAGATTGCAGGGCGGGCGGAGGAAGTGTTGCTAAACCGTAAAAAAGCTGGACTTTCCCTCTCTGTTTCTGCAGCTGGATTCGACACAGGGATTACCCCGCCTCCCTCCCTTCCCCTTCCCCTCCATTTGTATCTCGCTCTTTACTTGGACCGTGACAGAGACTGTCACCTCGGACGGCTGCAGGGAGCCGATTGCTCCATCGCAGAACAAACATCGCTCATTCGCCAAAACACAGATGTTCCCTTCTGACAGCTGAGGAGTGAAGCTCTCAACCCTGTCACGCCAAACAAGGGAGTTTGCCCACTCTTTGTCACGCGTTCTGTGAACCATCTGCCACAAATCCTGCTCAGTTCACCTCATAAACACGACAAGACAGCTGTCAGGGCCGCGCTGACGTTGACGCATGAACTTAGGACTATAAAAGGAGCCCTGCTTTAGCACATTGTCCTGACGACTCGCTAATCAAATCATTATACACCAGCCCGCAGCGGGGCCGAGCTACTGCGCCGTGTGATTCACAATCCAGAATCTGTCAGAAGAGACTAAGTGGCTCAGTTCAGTCCTCGGGCCTTCATGCTCACTTCTGATTTGCTGCTCATATCTGATTATTTTTGGATGGCTGTTCATATCAACTCTAGAAATGTAATCAATATCACAAAAACCGAGGACCTGACAGCTCTGTCGAGGTTCCTCATGCAATAAATACGTCTTTGTATCTTTCACTTTCTGTTTTTTCCACCAATCAAGACACAAATGTGTCCGGCTGCTTTTAATTGCAGCGTCTAGTTGTCTGACGATGTCAACTGAAATGACAACTTGGTGAGATCTTTTTTTATATTTCAGCTAATCATCCGAGTCCATCTGGTCCTGATGAAAACTGCAAAAAAATGACACCACACAGCTTTTTTCCTGCTTGCGCTGATTATTAAGTGTAATGTCTGAGTCACGCACGAGGGGAGGGGGCTGATTGGGACGCTCCCAGCTGCGGCGTGCGAGGAGGCCCAGAGCGAGGAAGGGCCTCGATTTCAGATTTCACCAAAGAAGAGGCCGAGGCGGAGCGAATATCGGCGCTGTTACCCGACACTGACGCTTGAGTGCCCTTTCAGAGAGTTAACCACCACAACGACCTTCCGTAACGACACGTCGAGATGCCATCTGAGAGGCCGCGCTCATCAAAACCGCAACAGCCAAATGGTCTCAACCTTAGTTTTCCTTTGATCAAAGTGTCTATGCATCACCGTCTCATGATCCAGTGTGCTATTTCAGTCCAACCCCACCTTCAAATATTGTCCAGCACCATCAGTTTGTAGCAGCATCCATACAGATCACAGCCTCTCTTCTTTCTTTATATAGTTGAAATCTCCTCACACAACAGCCTTCCCGCCCTGTAAATGCTCTCCTAGCTGAAGACTTGAGGTATTTTAAAGGGGTTATATGTTGTTCAACATTTTATTTTCTTACTGCACTATATTTATTCATTTACAGCTATACCTGCCACTTGCATTTTCACAGACATGAGCTCATCTTGGCAAAGCTAAAAGTAAGTTTATCTTAAAAGATATGAGGAGATGAATCTACACAGCATTACCTTTACGTTTAAAATTAGCTCCGGGTTGGGCAAATACAG
>JAVQJZ010155178.1:0-23335 GCA_036025355.1 Leiopotherapon unicolor
TTTGTTATTTCAGTCTGGACCAAAGTTATAAACTTTTAGCTGTTAAAGTGCCCAATAAAGCATCGTTTGTTTAGTACTTTTATTAAATCTTGACTTTAACACTTGAAGAACAATTTGTAGATTATTTTTGCTGGTAATCCACTGGATTACAGATTAGTCCTCACTCAGTATTTATCAGTCAACAACAGCGACTCTTTCTTTGTTTTCATGACGATAAACACTGAACACAACTTCAGTGTGTGCTCATCACACCACACACACGCATGAATTCACAACACACAAAGACAAAAACACAAACACACAAATACACAAACACAAATATACAAATACACAAAAACACAAACACACACAAATATAGAAACACAAATATACAACACATGAACACACAAACACACAAATATACAAAAACATGAACACACAACTCACAAACACAAATATACAAACACGAATATACAAACATGCAACACATGAACACACAAACACATGAACACATTCATACACACACACACACGTCAGCTGAGAATAAAACGGGTTTGATTTGGTTTTGTGTGATTATGTAAATGAGGAGGTTCATCGGGACTGTGTGACCCAAATATGGAGGAAAATACTGACGAGCTTAATCGCAGGCAGCAGATTTGACACCTCCACACGCCGTTTGACTGCGAAAATAACTGGAAGATAGATTACAAATACCCCCTAATCTAAATATAGTTTGAGGAAAAAGGAGATTTACTAAATAAACTGACAGTCAGAAGAGCTCCGGGAACTTAAAAGTGCAAATATCAGACTGAATTTATTATGTCTGAAGTTCAGCTCTTTTAAAAGCTTTTGGCGCCGATTAGCTGACAAAGTTCAGCTCGACGTCTTATTTGAGTTAAACAAATGTCACATTTTAGTAATAAAAAAAATAACTTAAATATAATACACAGTAAAACGTCTAAAAAGAGACAACAGAGGACAATTTTGTTCTGTAAAGGTCGGTTCACCCAAATTGAATAAATCTTGTTTCCTCTGGTGGTTTCAGTTAATCGGACTGGAAATGGCAGACTAATCCAAGATTTCTGCCGTCGCTCTGATACGATGAAGGTTAATGGGATTTTCTTTGTGCTGCTCAAAATAGCAGCGTCTAAAATGTTCTGCGGGCCGAGAATATCTGCAGCAAACATCACGAGTCTCTGTCCACGCCACGTTTTAATATCACAGATCCACTGTGTTTCTTGGTGTTTGTCTTTAAATGTTGCTTCCCTGCATTTTTGTGGTCTGTGCACATGAAAGCAGCAACCTTCAGTTCACAATTCATTCACAATTCATCATCTGCGTCCTTTTGTGTCTGCAAATTCAAACTGCCTCATATTTTTTCTGATTTCCTCGTTTTTCACGTCTTTTGTTTGTTTGGATCAGAGCGCTTTTGAGGGGGACAACAGAGAGCGAGCGAGCGAGCGAGCTGGGATTTCTGTTCATTACGACGAGTTTCCACCAGCCTCTATAAATAGAGTCGGAGGGAGGAATGAGGGGAAGCTGGTGGGGGGCTGGGAGGGAAAACAAAACTGGATCCGACCGAGAGAGTCGCTCTGAGGCGACGTTCATGAAGGATGGAGACGTTTGCTCCGTCTCCCATCATCCATCCTTACAAATATCTAAACATCAGTACAAACATCCAAACACAGAAATATCCATCCATCCAGCTGTCCAACCAGAGGACACGACGAGAGATTAAAACAGAATATAGAAATATAAAATGCAGCCAATAAAACATGTTGTGGTGTCTCCATATTTTCTGTGAATCCATTCATTTCTTCATTAGTGGTTTTATGTCCAAAGATAAAGCCGTCAGTCTGAAGTCACAACTGTCCATCCGAACAACCAATCAAGAAGCATCCGTCCATCATTTCATCCATCCAAAGACTCATCCATCCATCAGTCCGATCTGGATCAATCAGTGTCGACTCATCCATCCGTGATCCAGCAGACCCACAAAGATCATCAAAGATCAGATTATCTCTGAATGTGATCTCCGAGGTCCCTTCAACAATATTAAAATGTGTTTAATGTTCTGTAAATTATTCATTTGTCTGAATAAATGTTTTCTCCTTCGGTGACACCTGCTGAGCTTCGTCCTCATTTAATTTCAGTTTTTTCTTTTTGCTTTGGAAATGGTTTTATGATTAGTGAACAAACAAGATAATGTGATAATATGATCTATATTCTGTATGAAAATAATAACTTTAGATAATACATTATTAAGCTCTTTAAAGTGTCTCTGGCTGATAAAACATCCACTCTGCATTATAAATAACCAATAATGCCTTTTCATACTTGTTCATGTTTCCGTCCATTCTTCAGTCTCTGTTTTGACTTTTATTCTGAGGTTTCTGTTGAGATATCAAACTTCATATTTGTGTTCCTTGCAGTCGTCTTGATGTCTTGTGCTGCAGCTCAGCAGCCAGCAGATGTCAACGTTGCAGCAGACGGTCGTCGTTTCTCTGAGCTCCCGCTGAGGCAGATAAATCGACCTGAGGCCCGAACCAGCTGATAATCAGCGTGTCGGCGTGTTTGGACGACCCAACGATGTTTTATCTGTTTCCATCCAGAGCTCGAGAGGCTGCACGTCTCAACGCTTCTGCAGCCAAAACCCTCGAGTTTGTCTCTGTGTGTCCTAATGTCCATAATATTACATGTTTAAAAGACCATACTGCAGATTTATCAAGTGTCCTGTGGAGACTTTAAAACACTTTTTACTACAGGCACATTAACATCAGGTAAAAAGAGACTAAAAAACTTTGGAAAGAAGAACAAGAACAAATTTTCCTCTCGCAAAGAAAGGTTGAGATCGTCTTTGTCTCGTGGTTTGTGGCCTTAAGTCGCTCTGTTAGCAAAGAAAACAGATGTTGGTGTGAAAGCGACCTCAGTGTGTCGGCTCTCTGTGATTTAACGTCATAAAGGGACATTTCAATGGTTTTAGTACGAAACAAGAAATCAACACATCAGGTGTGTGGACATTTTATTTTTATACTTGCACTGAAAATACCCCAACATCATCCCATTATTTACCCCAGATTTATAGGAAAATACTCCAAGATTAACAAAATAAAGTTCACATTCCTTCACTCGTTCAGTTATTATGAAGCAAACGTCAGAGTAAATCATTATTTTATTAGTGTTACTTTCCTGGTAACGTATAAAAGAAATGGGCAACTCTCTATCGCCTCCTTGCTGGGAAATAACAGAATTATTTAATGATGTTGGGGGTAAATTTAATGGGGTAATTTGGGGTTAATATCAAAGACGTTACAAACATGTCAGCTATGTTTGCAGACCACTAAAAGGAAGTGATACCGACATTTTTCCCCACAAACGTCTGCTGAGCGCAGGTCAAATAATGAAAACTGAACTAAACCTTCCAGATGTTGAAAACAAGGTAATCAGCTGTTTCCTGTTAACAGAGCAGTGACGGGCTGCGATCAGTCGCCCTGTTGTTTGGTGGTAAATGTTTGGAGAGCTGCTCTGACCTCTGCCAGGGACAATCAGCCGCCCCGGCAGCCAATTTAAACCTGTGAGCGGCTCCCGGCCTGCCGCTCCGCATTACAGACCCTAATTGATTTTCCGTTGTAATCTCAAGGTCCTGATGACATTCTGGACGCAGCAGCTCAGCGTGGACGCTCTCGCTCTCCCAGCACGATTAATACACGTTCCTCTGCGGCGTTTCTATCTGCAGCAGGACGGACGGACGGCGCCTCAGCGTGAAGGATGGAGGTTTGAATGTTTTCCACACTAATAACCATCCACAGTTTGAGGTAATCCTCAAACGATTTATAACCGACCCAAAGAAAACCAACTGGAACTCCAACGATCGTGAATTAAATCTGAGAGGACTCGAGGACAATCAGACCGACGAATAATAAATCTAATTATGACCCAGATTTACATTAAAGCTTTCCCTGATACGTGAATATTAATGATCCTTTGAGGGCAAACTGTAGTGATTTTAGTGGTACAAAAGAAAAATAGAAATTATACGATTATGCATATTATTTTCTCTTTCCGCTGATGGATTGTTCTCTGTAAATCTGCTGCATGACGTCCATCAAACACAACACGTGTTGTAAAACTGGCTGAAACGGTGGCAGAGATCCTGGAAAATCTCCTGCGGTGCTGCGATGGGAATCTGTGCGATGATGACTCAGGCGGCTCGGCGGCCGTATCTTCCTCCTTCCTCTGCGATATCTGCGTTAAAGACGAGCAGCTCGAGTGTCGCCATCATCATCCTCATCAGCAGGTCGTCTGATCGCCACCGACTGCGAGAGGAGACGGATTAATGACAGCGGGAAGCCTCCGCCATCATCTCGGACTTCACATCAGAAACCAAACAGGTACAGAAGAGCCGATGACTTTCACTGACATCTGTCTGAAGGAAAAGTTTGGACTGAAGCTTTGTGGCTAATTAAGTCTACAAACAGTGCCAAAGTTTTATTAAAGCTCTTGTTTCTCTGGCCAAACTAAAACTCGTTTGTCTGTTTGTCTGAGTTCACCTTCCTGATGTGGCCTGAGGTTTTTAGAGTCACGATGACGATGCTGTTCAGAGAGCAAGTGTGAGGATGTCCTCGTATTTCAGACTATATTATAATTATAATGCAGGTCAGACTGCCAGAGGTATTTCATCAGTGTCGTTTTCTTATTTTAACACACAGAGTAGGAGAATGTGTGTAAGATGAGTCACATTTTAATCAAAGCGTGGTATAAATGATGATGGTATCTGTGTTTACTGACACTCAGGATTTACACATCTGGTCTGAGTCACACGTTCAGACATCCAGAGCATCCAGAACATCTATCGCCGTGGAAACGGGCGATCCTCCACCTCATCAGCATTCAGACGGTCACACCAGGAGAACAAATCTCACCTGTGAGTGGAGCCAAAGCACACAGCCGCTAACTCGTGTCAAGACAATATTGTAGTTAATCTCCTGGATAATCCTCAGAAGGAGGCGGGCGGAGAGGAAAGAGACGCTCGGCACAAAGCAGCCGTGCGTGCTGGCGAGATTTCAGCCCGGTCAGATGTCGGCTTTCTAAAAACGTCACCGGCCGAGGGGAGGCTGCGGGGGAAAGATAAGCAGACATGGCCGCCGTCCTCTCCAAAACAAGAGGCTGCTGACTTCCATTTATCAAGGACGGTCGAAGCACCGAGGCACATACATGACCATTTCAGCAGCAAAGAAAAACAACTAACAGAGCAACATGTTTTTTAACTGTCGATATGAAAATGTGGTAGATTTCAGCAGTTTTTTAAATAATTGCTTTTGTTTATTCTTATCTTAACATGCTCCATTAGTCCAGCTGAGGATGATGGGAGTGTTGTTGGACCTGCATGTTGACCTGACGATGAAAAGTCAGAGGATCATCAGGCAGGATTCATCTTCTGAGGATCAAGTTCACTTCAGGTTCAGTGTTTCATTCGTGACTGAAGGAGAATAAAGAGTCTCAGAGACGAGACGAGCTGTTTCTTTAAAAATATCAATGAGCATTTTAAAGTGCCTGAAAATGGAAACGCCGTAGAAAGTGTGACGTGACTTCTTTCACACGGTGAAGAACGAGGGAGATTCCCACGGGAAGAAAACCACGAGTTAAAATAAAACTCGAGTCCTGAGAATCAATCAGCCGAACGTCCATCTGCGTTAACGTGCACACAGCGTGGATCAAAACGAACGAAACGACACGTCACACACACACACTGAAACAAAAAAAACCCTCTACAGTTGTTTTTATTGAGATAACGGCCCCTCGCCCGGTTAAAGGTGTCGCCGTGATTTATGGAAAACATTTTCCCAGCATGCTTCTGGATTAAAATCTCTCCATTTGCAGCCTGCAGATAACAGTCTGCTCTGCATGCTCGTTGAAAACACTCATTTCTTTTCTTAACAGTCTACTTTGCCTGCAAGAGGAGGAAATTGATTTATTCAGTATCAAGATTAACGCCATGATTCACGACGCTGCTCCTGTAAGCTGCTTTCTTATTAGCTTCTCTGATTATTTTTATTATTATTGTTTTGTCTTTGTTGCATTTCCAGACTTTTATGAGTGAGGCGCTTCAGACTGAGAGAAAACTGAAGATTCACATTTTTCTATTTCTTTTCTCAGTATTTTATAAATGTCGCCCTCCCACTCATCTCTAATTTATTACAGACTTGTCATACACCTGATAACACCTTTCGCACGGGAGGTGAACAGGAAAAAATACAAAAATATTAACTTTGGGATTGTGTCCATTTTAACGTGAGTGTGTGGCTCCTGGTTAGCTTATTTTATAGATAAACTGTCAATGTGAGCTTACATATTCACATGCATACCTTTAATACACCACATTTATCAACATAAATTAACATTGCAACTACAAACACACACATTACAACATAACTTAACACATAACAGGGCGTCACCCTTTAAAACTGCCCGGTGACCCACCAAATAAGTGAAATAAAATAAGATAATAATAATAATTTCTTATAAAAGTCAGTTATGGTACCATGTTGTCAGCACGCATGTAGGAGCTCATTTGAATCCTCATGAAAAGTATTTCCTCAGTACTCACTGATCCTTGTAGGCAGGTGAGCAGCAGTTTCTCAAACCCTCAGAGACACGTGAGGTGAGACACCTGCAGACAGGTGAGACAGCAGCCGGAAGTTCACCTCCACAGCAGCAGGCCGGCACTCTGCACAAATCAAAACACTAATAAACTCACTGTTCACCCTCATAAATGTTCATGTTGTCACCAGGTCCTGTGTAGTATCCATACTCACTCAGAAACTCGGAATATGTCTCACACACACACACAGTCTCCTTCTCCAGGCTAGCGAGGACGATGCTAACTAGCATTAGCATTAGCGTTAGCATTAGCAGGCTACAGAAAATGGCGCACTCTTACATTTTGTACTAAATAACACCCAGATACATTTTAAGTTTCAGTAACTTTAAACAGTTTCAAAGGGTTTATAACTCTTTATGTTGTGTCTTTAATCTTTTCCTGTTTTTTTCTCCGTTAATCACCTGAGCATCGTCTCTTTTAGCCCCGCCCCCTCAGAATGCGGCAGGTGATTGACGTCATCTCTGCCTGTCACTGATTGGCTGATAACAGATTGACACCTGGTTACACAAACAAACAGAGGAAATGACATGAGACATTCAAAGACTGCAAAAAAAAAAGTACATTTTAAATCTTCCCAAATAAATCAATGCATTTCTTCATATTAATATAAACTTATCACAGTAGTTTAAATGACAATATTTCTAAATATGCTGCCTATTTGTTAACCAAACACATGTTTAAAAAAGCACAATATTTCCATTTGTAGCAGGACACTGAATAAATTTTCTGGAAACCTGAGCGGCGCCCCCTGGAGGATGAAAGGTTTAAAATACCTTTAGTCTTATCTGAGATATAAAAAGTGTAATTTTCTCCTGAGGGTGGCACTCGAGGAAAGACCATGGTGTCTTTAAAAATAAAGTGTTAATCCTCTGGAAATAAGGGAATTTCCAAATGATTTGTGGGCTGGCGGTCGGCAGCAGGCAGATAAGGAAACCATTAACTGAGATCAGACTAAACAAACTTTATCTGTAAAGTGTGAACAGTTTACTTCTGGGTGTTGACGCCACCTCCCTTTCCTCTAAGCCCAATTTAACCCCGCTGACACCATGTAATTACAAGCAAACGCACAACACAAGTTTAATCATTAAAATAAACCGGCGGTAAACAAACAAAACACAGACGAAAGAGGAACAAGTAAAACTTATATTTTATCTGATAAAGTAAGAACCAGAAATAGAAATGAACATTTTGACATATTAAACGTTTTATCATTAAAAAGTCTCAGGGATATAAACCAGCTGCTCACAGTAGTTTTTTCAAACAAACAGGAGAAAATAGAGCGTTTGTTGGGGACTATTTTCAGCGGCGGATGAATCCACATTTGGTGCTTTGATGACTGTTTGTGGCAGCAGGATGGCATGTGTGTGTGTGTGTGTGTGTGTGTGTGGTGAGTATTTACGGATCAGTGCTGGTTTGAGAACACGAGACGGTGAAATAAAATAAAAATCATCACGTATCCTTCGGCGTGTCTGAGTCAGTGAAGGTGCCCTCGCTGGTTAACGAAGCAGTGACGACCGACCGAAGGACTTCAGCCCGGATCGATGCGGATCAGGTTCTGAACACCGGACTGTGTTCAGCGTTTCCCATCGATCCTGCTGGCTCCGCCTCAGGACGCACATTAAATATTTACAAACCAGATGTGTGACTTCATCAGCGCGGCGCCCTCTGATGGACTGATGAAGATCACCTGAAGATAAACCTCAGCACCGCTCTGTCTTTCAGCATCATCAGGGACCAACATCATCAGCGTTTACTTCTGTGAACTTCTGTGTTTTTTTGCACACACAAATGTTTCTGCTGCTTTTCATCATGCACACTGTTTATCTCAGGTCTGATGAGGAAGTTTCTTCTTGTTTCTTCTTAAAAGTCCTTTGATAGTTTCAGTTCACAGTTTAAATTCCCCAAATTTTTATAATCCCGACTCCTTACCAGAGAGAAATAAAGAAATGACACCTGTTTCTGCATCGATAGCTTCCTTAATGAACTGAATTATCTGTATCAGTGTTCATTTTTTATACAGATCGAAGCGCTGATGCTCCTCTGACGGCTGTAAGACCTCAACAACAACAAGACGAGGCGACATCTCCAACCGGGAATTACAACCACGAGGCCGCTGAACGTTTTGTTTTCACGCTCGGCTGCTCGTAAAAGTTTCATCAGATCTGCTCTCCTGAAGGCCTGTGAATTTGTTTGCATGGTTTTTTATCCTATCTGCATCTTTATAGGAAATATATATTAAACAGAAGCACTGAGCCCACATGTAGTGAAAACAGCACTGATAGCTTTAATCAAAATGCAAAGTGCTGTTCAACGTTAAAATGCATTACAGAGGTTAAATAATGACATGAGGAAGACAGATGATCAATAAATGCTCTTTTTAAAATGGAAAACTGTGTTTCAGATCATATTCAGAAACAGAGATCCTGAAAGTGTTTCCGTGAACACCTCACATCACGTCCTGGATGTTGTGTTTGAAAAGCACAAAGGGAGAAAAGGAAGAAGAACAAAGCCTGGAAGGATTTTCTCTCCCACAGCGACCGAGAGAGGAAATCATCCGTCACTCACGCGTCTCTTCACCCTCCCGTTTTCCTCGCTGCCTTTTCTTCCCACATTGTTTGGTTGACAGCTCTCAGCACGCCGTCACGCTTTGTTTGTTAACGTTTCTTCTCATGTCAGATTGAACGGTCGTGCCCAAACCTGCAGACTCATCGAGATCCAAAATAAGTGAAATATGCAGGTAAGCTGCCAGCAGCGTTGGCGACGGTGACCGTGTGGTAGAGGAAGAAATATGAGCCCTTCTTACATCTTCATCTCCTGCCCCCAATGTTTCCCAGCAACCTTTGTTTGTGTTTGAGTAAAAGGACTTAAACATGTTTTAGTTTCTGACTAACAGTACTTGATGTTTGAGAGAAAATCTGCAGACCGAATCTTATTATATATATTATATATATTAGCGAATCCAGATTTATCATCCATCCTTCCTTCAGGTGCATTCACGTGATATATCGACATTTATGTAATATTTGATATTCACAGAAAACAATGAATGAAGAAATGAGTTCTATTCTGAGGCACAAACTTTCTGACCTTGGTTATTTCTTCAGTATTTGAGCGTTGCAGGGTGGGATCTTCCTTTGAGTATCTGAGCTCTCAGAGGTTTTTCTGGTGCTGCGAGCAGAAGCATCCAAACCCACACACTCTCTTTCTTGCCAGATTCGCTCTGGTTTCATTTGCATCCTTGCTGACGTGGAAAGTTTTCGTGCACTTTGGAGAAACTCTTGACGGAAGGTGAAAGGGACAGATTGGCCCTGAGGGACGAGATCTGTTTCTGCGGCTTCCTTCATCCCAAACCTGCGACGCGCAGCGACGGCGAGCTGACAGAGCAGCTCTCCGTCTGTCACGCCGTGTTGTTCTTTCCTCTGCAGACGTTAAATATACAGCACGTCTCTGAGCCCGGGAAGGACCGAAGAGACCAGAAACTGTTCAGGAGCTCAGAGCAAATTCCTGCCTGTTTACTCACAGTTTGACTGACCTGGATTTCTTGTTGTGTGTGATATACTAACTGTACTGTGTCCTGTAACTTCAGCACACTGGAAAAATCACACCACGTTATTATTTCTTATTTTGATCCTGTATTTTATGGTTTATCAAAAACAAAACAGGTTTATTCTGTGGTAGAAAACAGCTGAACTGTTTGCAAAAGTCTTTATGGATGTTTCCGTCCACACACAGAGGTCTTGTGAACTTTTACATACATTTGAACATGAGATGCAGTCGTCACCTATTGAAATGAAAAATGAGCGGCACTTTATTTTTGACGTCTGAGAAGTTGCGAGTTTATAAGTTTGAAGCGAGCGGACACAGAGGTTGTGTGCAGACACTAAATATAATCGCGCTCGTGGGCTGCACAGCTCGTGAAACCTGCTTTTCTTCTGGTTTTCATGTTTGGAGCGTCGCCCGCGTTGGTGAAACACGTCCAAATGTTCCTCATCCAAACTCGTCGGACCGCAGCCAACGACGGGTCTCGACAAAACCGAGAGGAAGAACGAGCTGAATCTCGACTTTCAGAGATCTTCTCCTGCCGTCCTTCTGATGCCTCTTTGCACTTCTTCAACAACACGGCGGGGAAACCTCCCGTCTGCCAGCACGGCGGGTTTCTGGATTTCTTCCTCGTTCATCCTGCTCACGCTGTGTCAAACATTCGTGACATGAGCGTGAACTCGCTGCCAAAACCTTCGACAGTTCATAACTTACATGTATTTACACGTTAAAAACACCGAACTGGAGCAGGTGTGACTCAGGTCGTCTCAAAAACAGCAGCTTCAGATGTCAAAGACATGAAAATGATCTAAATCATGGCTTCAGCACTGTATTATAGTTATTACACACCACACACAGTACAAGACTCATGTGGCATAATGACATCAAACTTCACTTAAAAATACAGACTGCACGATAAAATGCAGAAAGGAATAAACTAAATATAGAAATATTTCAATTTGCATTAGAAATAAAACAGAATAAGTATAAAGTATAAAAGGAGCATCTGACATACAGTGTGTGTTTGCATGTTAATGAGTGTGTGAAGTGATTTATTTGTTCATTTGTAATTTGAATCCAATAGATTTTTTGGTGATATTAAAGAAAAGAAAGAAAGAGAAAACTTTTTTTTTTTATCAGTAGAGCAGTTTTCAGTCTGAAGGTTTGAAGTTTGTGGAGTTTTTGTCTTTGTGGACTTTGTGAACAATTAAAACATTGATGATTTGGTTGAGCAGAAGTTGGACGACACCTTGAAACAGAAAATGAGACGAGTCGATGTTGGTAAAAAGGTTCGAACATGTCCTGAGTAGAAACACATATTTTCATTTCAGCTGTGTTCATTTACTGTTTTACAGCTTCCAGGAAACTTCTTATGTTTCTATTATTCTTCGATCACCGATTCAGCAGTTTAAGTCGTCGTGTTGTTTGACTCTCATCTTCTCTTCTTCTTTCCTGAAGTCTCGGAGCGTCTCTCCTCTCGGGATGAGCTTTTCTCTCTCAACGGATCGTCTCTGGAGGATGGCGGTGTGGTGGAGGAGAGTCGGAGGTGACCTCTCCTCCGTGATGGAGACCGGCTGACCTGCGTGGGCGAGCTGCGTGTCAGTTACAGATCTTCACACGTCCACCTTCTTTATTTTTATCCAAACGTTGGAGCTTTATAACGACGTGAACGCTGCTGAATGTTGGCTGAGCTCCCAAAAAGCATTTTCAAATAACCTCTGACTCACTGTGACGAGTTTTTCCTGTTAGCAGCTGCTGATACGCTAAAGTAACATTGAGATTATTTTAGAGGCAAATATAAGTTTCCTTCAGCTCGCTTGTTAGTTTATTTTGTCACGTGTGGTTATGTTGATCTACATAAATATGCCTTAATAACAGTAATAATAATAATAATAATAATAATAGTCTCTTGTATTGATTGATGTTTCATCACTTCGTTGTCGGACCGGCCGTCTGAAGCCTCTCAGGCCTCGTTTAGCCGCTCACGCGTCGTCACGGAAACAGCGTCAGCGTCAGAGGCTCACGAGGAAGCCAGAAATGACTTCAGTGTTTTGGGAGAACAAACGCAGCTCAGAGAAAATCTGCATGAAATTCACATCCACGACCGGCTTCAATCAGCAGGTCGTCTTTCTGGTTTGAGTTAAAGAGGGACAGGGCCACTTAATTTAAAGACGCATTAGCCGACCACAGCAGGTTAATGCACCTCCTGAGTATCGGGAGATAAGTCCATGTCGTCACCTTATTGATCAGAAACGTTCGACATCAATCCTGCAGCGTCCTCGTCTCCGCAGAGGCTCAATAAAGCTCCTCTACTCATCTCATCAGTGACAACACACAGCGAGCGGCCATGATGGATCGTATGTCCGAGTCCCGGCACGGAAACGCCGCTTTATGTTTCTCTGAAGGACCGTACGGCCGCTGAAGGTCGAACCACGGCTGATTTACGAGTGTCACAGAGGGACTTTCCCTTCTGACGGCGCGGTGAAATATGTCGCTCTCCGAGAGGACAACGGAGAATTTATTCATCAGACACAAAATGATTCGGTTCACCAAGTCAAAAGGATTAACAAGGACTTTACACTGAAGGTGGTGCGTTAAAATAATGAACTATGATGCATTTCCTGTCTGTGATATGTCACTTTTTTTGACATTTTGGACATTTGGGATGATTATTTTATTTATATTAGGAAAATGAGTGATGATGGTGCAAAAATCAGCAAAGTTATCACAGTTCATCCTGAAGGGAACATGAACGTTTAGATATTTTATATGTACACATGTACATATGCACATGTGTACATGTGTACAACACGTGTAATATGTTTGCAGGCTCGTCGTTTATGATCTGTGCATGTGAGCTGCAGTCGTGTCTCTGCAGTCATTTATGACCACGATCACCTCGAAGACAAAAACACTGAAGTCTGAGCCGACAAGAGTTTTTAATAAAAGCTGTTAATGAACTTGCAGTAAATCTGACCGAGGTCGAGTTTAGAAACGAGCTCGTGTTTAATCCATCAGAGAAATCAATCAAAAGCCTTTGAAGACACAGAAACAAACAGCAGCTTGTTTGATAAAGAAGAAAATAACCACGAGCAGGAAATCGCTGATTAAAGAGGGAAAAGACGCCTGATTCTTCACCGGCCATCGATCCTCTCCGCTCCGCCTGCCGGCCGTCTGCAAATGGAAATGCCACACAGGGACCGCGGGGCCGAGCCAGGCCTGGAGGCCCCCCGAGCCATCCTCAACCTCTGCCATGCAGGACGACAGATGGCCGGCGTCCCGCAACAACACGCAGCAAAATGCCAAAGCTCCCGCGCCGCCGCCATCAGAGCTTTATGGACGGAGCGGCCGGTTCCTGAGGCGCTGTTTTTTTGGGTTAATGCTCAAGAAGGGAGCAATGAAGGAGAAGAGCTCACAACAGACAGCACGGTCAGCAGGTTATCGTTCAAACAGGGAGGCAAATCAGGAGGAGGAAGCACTGGAAAATATATCGAATGATTAAAGGAGGATGCTTCATCATCACAAAGCCATGAAAAATCAAAACAACTTCCTCCTGACAAACATTTTCCAGTTTTCAGTGCATTTTCACAGCCCCCCTTCCCTAATCATGTTCCCTTCGTATGAACACTCGTTTTCACAGGTTTCTGTGAATCATTTTAGAGTAAATCTGCAGTTTTCAGGTCTGCTGTTTGTGTTCGGCGGCTGTTTCCCCAGGCGGTAACACTCGACCAATCAGAGCTTTGCAGGCAGCGGTAAAAACGAGGACATCACCTCCCAGCGTGGTTAATAACCCGACAGAAAACTGAAGACAAAATGTCGACAGGCGTTCAAACACATGAAGCAGGAAACAAATGCTGACGTGTAAAATATTGTGGCCTTGTGCTGTGTTTTAGTGTCTTACAGCTGTTAACATCTGTGTTTTCATGACTGTTCATTTTTATTTTTAACACCTCAACAAACCCTTCGATGGTGGAAACTGTACAGATGTTCAGATTTCTTCTCAGACTGAAACATCTGGAGGGATTAAATCTGGTTCAGACGTTCAGGTTTCCCTTAAGATGAACTTTATTTATCCTCTGACTTTTCACACAGCGCCACCATCAGGTCAGCACGTTCATGTGCATTTAAGTTCCTTACTGACACCAGAGAGACAAAAGAAAGAGAAGATTTCATTTATTAATTCCTGCGGGTGGAGAAGATTTGAGGAAAATGTTGTTTTGCTGCGTGCGAAGCTCGAAAATTTGAGCTGGTGACACAAACACGGCGAGATTATGCACGCGAAGCCTGCAGGGAGTCGCACTGTTGCTGAGCTGAGAGGCTTATTTCTGAGACGAGGAAACACAAACAGACAACAGAGACGATGGAGAGCGAAGGCCGACACACACACACACACACACACACACACACACACACACAACTGTTAAGAGTTAAAGTTTTAATCCTTTTAAGCAACCTCAGCTCTGTTTATGGTCACGTGATCACCTGCACACTTATTAGTTTTCACTGCTGCTTTGTTGACTGACGCAGCAGCGGTGAGGAAGAGGAGGAGGAGGAGCCTGCCTCTGTATCAGGGTGAAAAACAGAGAAAAAAAGGAGGTTTCCATGAAGAGGATTTACACAAGAGTCAGATCCAGAAGTCTGCAGGGAGGAAAACCTTTGAAACACCTGCACACAAAAGCACAGCTCGATTATAAAAACGCAAACACGTCGTCCAGCCGACGAGCTGCAGCGTCAGTCTGAAGCCCTGAAAAAGACCTAAAGACCTGCAGCTGGTCCAGAGGCTGAAGGACGTCGACGGGAGAGTGAGGAGGGGAAGAGACACCCCCAGAGACCGAACACCCCCCGGAGACACGGTGGAGGAGCTGAAGGTGAAGACGTGTGAGACGGCGATCCGAAGCCCTGAATGCATAAAACATGTCTGATGCACAAACATACCGAGGAGCTGACTTCTCATTTTAAGATTTTCAAATCCTCACACACACTTTTATATGAATGAAATGAAAGAAATGTTTCTTTTCAGCTTCAAATTCACACAAATGATGCAAAAATTTCACTAACAAATTTGCAAAGGTTTAGCTGTAATCTTCCCCTCAGTGGTGATAAAACGACAGACAGAAGAGAGGAAGTAATAATGTCAAATCAGCGCAGGAAAACATCAAAGAACTACATGTTGTACTTCAAAGAAGAAAAGTCACATATTTGCATTTATTCTCACCGGAGTCGCTGATTAACGTCTGCGAGCCGGCCGAGCATCTGATGCCGCTGAAGGAGGACACTTATTGATCTGCTGATCAAACAGCTGTGTGTCGTTAAACACTTTTCAGCCTCAGCTAAGAGCGTAAAACAGGAGAAACATGAGTGTGAATCTTATTTGGATGCTGACTTGCTTTAAGGAAGTAGAGAGTGACTTTATTTTCAGCCAGGATTTGAACCGGCCTGACCTTTTGCTGCCACGCTGAGAGAAACTTCCAGGTGTTTTGCGTGTACAAAGCTTGTGGCGTCTCTGGAGAATTTGCATTAAGTCTGTCGTGCATAAGCCCCTCGAGTGTCCCTTAATTTGACCCGCGCTCACACTTCAAAGCGAGCTCATCATCACGTCCCGTAGAAACATGATGCTCCCACGCAAACAGCTGCAGAAAACTCCCAGCTGATCGACCTGAAGTCCGGATGCTTCTGGTTTCACTTCATCTAAAGTTTCACGCCTTGGATCTGTTTTTGCTTTTCTACCTGTGTCTCGATGTCATCGGTGGTGAAAACTGATCTTTTGTTTTGATTCTGGATACTGATTTACAGTATAGTTTTACATTTTGCTCCATTAATACATCCGATTATTTATTTCTCTGAGCCGCCTGTCAGGCTCTGTACAAATGCAGGACAGCTGCATAGTTTGTATTTTTAGGCCTTATAATGGATGTAATAGATTACCTGCCTCTTTAGCCTGATGGTGGCCTGTGAAGTCAAAGTGTTCACATCCACAGATGATCTGTGTTTCCATGAATATTAGTTTTATGGGATCTTAGTACAGAAACATACAGGTACAGACATCGAAAAGCTTTTCAAACACGTGAAATCTGACGCTTTGGGGAGTTCAGGAAAAAGGTTTTAGAAAACCCGGCAGAGCTGCACCAACCAAACTCTGTTTATTCATTCTGTTTTATTTATTTTCATCTGGTGCCAAGTGTGCTGAGAGACGCTTCACTGATTTGATTTAAAGTTTTAAACAATAGTGTCAAAACAATAAGTGTAAATCACAGAAACTAACATGAACTCTTCATAAAAACGCAGACTCTCGCTGACGTGACCTCGTGTCCTCAGAGGTCCTGAAAACAAAGCTGAGTCCAGTTGGAAAAGTTCGTTTTCAGTCACCTAATTACGCCTAATTTTAACTCACCTAATTGACGGGAAATAAACTGCAGGGTGTGTCCGGCCTGCTGCTGTTTACTCAGGAAAAGGACGCTGTGGAAAAGCAGCCACTCGCCTGCTTGTGTAAGGAAATAACAGCAGACCGTGTTTGGCCTCTGTGTCTGCGTACGCCGAGCTTATTTATGCTCATTATGTTTTTTCCATCGCGGGCCGAGGGCGGCTGCCAAACGTGTGCCCTCGCTGCAGTTGGCAGCACTTCTCAGGCCGGCGTCCAACGTACACAGAGCACCTGTCAGCCCCGACAGGACAGCACGGCCTTGTTTCTACCTGCGAGGGAGAAAAAGGTCTAAACCATCAGCACAACACGGCTCACGATGGGAAACGGAGTCGGCCGTGAGTCACAAAGCAAACGCGGTTTAACATCGACGAGACGCTGCTGCAGCTTTCAGGTTTCCAACGTTCACAATCTGCCGTCACCACCAACGACTCGTATTTACAGGCACATAAAAAGTCTGGATTTGAGGCGTATTTACGTATTTTACTTCTACGGCATCAAAACTCAAAGATACTGTCACAGAGGAGCTGAAACAAAGCAGAAAGTTTAAATGCAGGTGATTTCCAGAGCTGCAGACTTTTTGCTGTTTGCAGTTTAAGTGATAAAAACGCTTTAAACAGGCTCATGAAGAACCTGAGACGACAAACAGAGACTTTCCTGCCTTTTAAAGAAGAAGTCGTCTCCGTTCAGACACCAATTGAAGCGTTTCCTCTGGTTGTGACCCGCAGCGTGGCGCCGACCTTCATCCTGATCCTTCAAAGTAAAATCACTTTGGGGTGCGTGTTTAATAGCTTTTTTAATTAAGAAGCTTCCTAACAGAGAAATGACCCCGAAGTATTTTAGGTGGCGGATTAAAGGACGGAGCTGTGCTGTTATCTTTCTTAATGTCGTGTCGTTTGTTAAAAGAGGAAGCTGTTCGATCTTTAAACTGGTTTGTTCTGATTTAAATGGTGTTTTACTGACAGGAAGCTCTTTAACAGCAACATGGTTTTTCAGATTTTTCTGAATAAAATGTCTGTATGATCACCTTTGATTAGCTGTTATGTTAATAGTTCTTCTGTTAGTCCAAAGTATAATTAAAGATCTTCCCTCAGTCGATCCAGTCTGACCTGTCCTGGTTTAATGATCCTCTTCAGATCAGCGAATCGGCTCCTCGTCTCTCAGAAACTCGGCGGGGATCGACTGAAATCCATTTACAGGAGGCAGCAGTTTGAGAAACAGAAAAGCACATTATTATACAAATAATCAATAATCAAATCTGACATTTCACATATTTAATCAATATGAAGAGACTCCAGGCCAGTTAACACAGCAGAGCAGGTGATTAAATCGTCTTTTCAGGATATTTTTCTGTCCTGTTTTTGCATTTAAAGCTGTTTGTGTCATTGAATGAGTTTTGTCTTTGCAGGAAAGGACGGATGATTTATGTCTTTATGACGATCTTCATCATCACGGTAACGACAAACAGTCTCAGTTTGGTGAAGTTAAAGTTCAATGATCACCGTTTGGGTAAAATATCACTCCATCCCTGCACAGTATAAGCCACCAAAATGAGTTAACGCGCTGTTCAAACATCATCTGAGACTTTACGGCAGCAAACACTCAGCAGAACAAAGAAAACGTGAGCTGAGAGACGTTTACATCCTCCCAAAAAGCTGCATTAATGCATTAAATCTAATGTCAACACATGTCGAAGCCTTCGGGGAGGTCGAGCCGTCGTGTATCCGAAGCTCTCGACTCCGGACGGGTGTGAAATCCTTTTCATCTACAACATAATACACACACACACACACACACACACACACACACACACACACCATCCCGTGTGCCATGAAACACATTATCACATCAAAGACGTGCAGCAGAGACGATCTGATCCTCAACATAAATTAACATCAAATCCAACAACAGTAGATGATCTAAATCTCTAAAACCAGGTCTCACTTTGAAATACATGTTTGTCTTTACTGGAGAAAACATTTGAACATACATTTATTTAAATAATTTCACTGGAAGAGCTTCCTGTTGTGGCCTTAAATCTGATTAAATGCTAAAACGTCTGTCTGTCCAGTTTAATCCACTCGTACAGTTTCTTTCCGCTCTTCATCCCAAACATCTTCAGGTCTTTGCTGAATCGCCTCCTCCTGAAAGAGCCTTGTTTTTATTTTCCATCTGCACTCTGGCTAAACTATATTTACTCTGAAGCTCCACCTGCTCATTTGAAAGGGCGACAACCTCGGCGAGGCTCATTTATAAAGAACAAAACGTCCTCCAGCAGCCGAGAGCACAAACACATCAGACCTCTGTGAAAAACCTCCATTTAACACACATTTCATGGACCAAATGACTAAAATAATTCTCACACAGATTTATAACAGTTTTTTTCATTTTCTGCTGAGAAATGAAGACTTTAACTTTCACATTCATTGATTAGTTTGGAGGAAATGTACCTTTTATGTGGGCTGCATCAAAAAAATCATTTTTATTTGGATCAACCTGTGAATTAGTCAAAATAATCAAAAATAGTTTATCCAGGTAAAACTTCCCCAAAATAATTAATTTTTAATTGAAATGAAACAGAAAAACAAAATAAAACTTCACCATGAAAAAAGATTTTCATCTACATCAGCATTTATATCAATAATTGATCAATAACCTTCAGATATTTCACCTTTTTTACAATTAAATGAAGAGTTTCTGTAGTTTTGATGTTTTGTGGTGCTTCAGCTGATTCAGCATGTGAGTATAAATCATTTTTATTCAAAAATCTCATCACGTGGACGTCACAGATCATAAGGTTGTCTGATTTTTTTATTCTGGATGTCCTTTGATTCTCCAGCTGTCGATCCTCTCACATTATCACTTTCCAGCTGCGAGGTGTTCGTCCAGATAATGTGACATCTTTCTTTCCGTCCTTTAAAGTGAAACCTTTCACCGCCGTCTCGTCGCTGTGGAGCTTTTTCGGGCCGTATTTTCTCTTCATGGGACGGGCTGGCTTATAAAAATAGCCGCGCTGACCAATGAAAGGCGTGTTTGTGCCAACCGTCGCTTGCCACCCACCAGCAGAAGTCCTCGGCACCTGCTCGGCCTCCAGTTTGTGACGGTGTTGCCTGGTAACAGATTCCCTTTGTCGGCGGGGTGACCGGTCGTCCTGTTTACCTTCTTTTTAAGCAGCAGTGAGACTCGGTTTGCGATCGCAGGAAGAAGAAACCTTTCTCCTGCTGTCTCACGTGTGCACGACGATGTTTGACCGCACGTTCGAGTCCTGCGTCCCACACGTGGTCGAGTTCAGGCCACTGAAAGTTTCGGTTTGTCTTCGGTAAACACGTCCTGTCTCGAGCCGCTTTCACAAACCTTCATCAAGGTGCACAAACACAAACTCAGTCTGCCTGCTTTAAAGCCGATTTTAGAGGGAAACATGTTGATGAATGTTGAGAAACTTTCAGTAAAGACGTTTCCTCTTTGTGTTGATAAAAACTGAGCAGCATTTAATTTCTCTCTAAGTGTGTTTGCTTATTCAAATGAAGAATTCACACATGTTAATGCTGAATTTGTAGCAGTCAAATGAAACAACAAAGTAAAACCATGATCAATAAAAGGAAAAACAAACAAGTAAATATGAAAGAGATTAAACTGGAACCCTGCAGAACAAATAATAATAATAATAATAATAATAAATCTGCGGTCTGCATGTGAAGGAGTTTGTTTCGACAGAGCGGATGTTTTCAGTCAGTCAGAAGAAACACTGATCTGCTTTTTAGTGATTTTAATGGTTCATCACAGCATTTATCTCTTTATCACAGTACGAGACTACGAACTGCAGCATCACTTCAACACTTCAGTCTCTTTCTCGTTATTGTGAGCAGACAAATCAAAGAAGTAAAGAAGTAATTACCACAAAAAAAACCATTTAAAGTTTACAGAAGATATAATTAAGCTTTATTTATGAATCAGATCATTTCCTCGTGGCCTGGAAGCAAATTATCCGTGACCCGTCTCTGATTGGCGGCCTGCGGTTTGGTTTAGTCCAGAAAAGAAAATATATGTCAGCCGGCGAGTTGTGAAAAATGCAGAGCTTTACTCGGTCCTGTTTGATTTCTTAGGAAAGTTTTCGTCTGCTTGTGTTGGTCGAAACTTCATCCAGCTGACAGATATTTTCCAACAGAGAAGAGAAGTCGTGAAGACGCAGCGCGGCGTGTTCAGAGTTCAGCGGACCATCAGAAGCAAATCAACATTGTGTAAGCACGAAAAAAAAAAGCATATCTGCCTGATATTAGACTCACACATTACTCATCTTTGGGGGATTTTCAGCGCGGCACTAATCACTTCCTCCTGTACGAGTGGGCCACCAGAAGTACCTCGAGAGCTCCTCCGGCTTTTGTTCCTCAAACAGGAGCGCGACAGGAAAGACTGAGTCGCTAAAAAGCTGCTCACAAGCTTTTCTCTCAGCGCTTTGGTGGAGATTCACATCTCAGTCTTCAGAAACGTCTCACGAATCTTTAGGAGTCTGATTATTTGATTATTGATTGATTATTTGAACTGTGGGTGTGTTTTTACTGGGTTCAGTCAAAAAATAAACTATTTCAACCAAAGTTTAAACCATTTATGATGAAAGGTGAAGCAAAGCTGACGTCAGGAAAAAGAAACAGAAGAGTCGACTGACAGCAGCTTTTATAAATCAGACCAGGTGAGCTGAATTTTACCTGACGACCTTCAGCTGCATCAGGAGGCCTGTTTTCCTGCTTTTAAACTCTTTATTATAATTATTATAAAGAAACCAGACTGTAAAAAGGAGGTTTGAGTAACTTTTGTGCATCTGTGGTGGAAAAAAACTCACTGAAAAACACAACTGTTCATCTGGCAAACACTTTCAATACAAATGAGCTCAACGTCGTCAGAAATTGGAAATGAAACCCTCCAAATAAAACATGTTGGAGAGATGTTGGAGAGAAACGAGACGTGAGTGAGCGTTATTATCTGCCGTGGTGTGAAACGGAGGTTCAGCCTGCTGCCGGAGACAAACAGACTCTCCTGACTTTCATTCAGTTCATCAAACAGTTCATCAGAGGATTAATAGAAACTGTGCAGCGGCTATAAACCCGTTAAGAGCGCTGTGAAAGAACGACAGCTCGGTCACGCAGGTCCGTTTCTGTGCATCGTCTGTGCATTCAGGTTCACATATTAATGCAAAGCTCAGTTTGCCCTGCAGTCTGCATGCTGCTTCTTCTGGGCACTGATGTTGAAAAACATCCTCGACTCATCCAGATGCTTCACTCGTGCTGTGCAGCGAAACAACATAAATTTGGTACTTTTAGAGCAACATAAAACAGTTGTAAACGATCCAAAATGTCTTCATCAATAAGCACCATTATGTGTCTTTTACAGTACGTCTGTGAAACTGTCGACGGCTGTGTGGTTATTGAACCAGTCGATCATTTACTTAATTATCTACAAAGCCACAGATGCTCCCGAACGTTCAGAGGTGTGTCCTGCTCTGCGTTTGCTTATCCGCTTCATCTACAGCTGTAAAAGTAAAATATTAACTTCACTCCTGCACAAAGACGAGCCTTTTATTGACATTTATGTAAAGTCATCTCGATAGCTGTCCTAAAAACGATCAATACACCCGGGCAGTGAGTGTGTGTGGGTGTGTGTGAGCAGTGTTGTGTTAAGGAGGTTTGTGAGATCGTAGAGATAACAGCGTCCTAAAGAAACAGCTGGAGCTCAAACAGACTTCACTAAAGCAGCAACAGAAAACAGATCCAGGCTTTTTATACGAACTCATCATCAAGAGTAAAACTACTACAGGAATCTATATGTGGTAGAAAAACACTGACACCGTCCTAAAAATGTTATTCATAACACTATTTTCAACATTTATAGTGCATTATGAGAATGAGGAGCTATTTTCTAATTCTTCCTTTAGGGAAACTACTGTTGCTTGAGGCAAATTTGTGATTTATATAAATAAAATTGACTTAACTCCCATCAATTAATATGAATCAAGCTGTTGGATGAAACTAAAAGTGTTGATGAGTGTTTGAAACTGAGATAGTGAAACTTGAATGGATCAATATCCAATCTATCAAAGTAAAAGTGCTGTAAACAACATGATTCTGCATGTAATAAAACTCAGATTAATACAGAAATGAAGGATCCTTCTGCACAAACTGATGTTCGTGTGCTGACCGGACCTGTTTAAGTTTATAAAAGGGGGGAAATATAAATCATTTCATGTCAATAAAAGCAGCACTTCATTTGGAGAGAGGCTGTTTTATGGAGGCAGAAAGGAGGAAAGACGCATCCATCACCGCTGACACGCTGTCAGCCGAGAGCGACGGAGGAGGAAACACGTCGGCCTTCACTTCAGATCGCAGCAAGTCCTTCACCTGCACACTGAGGCGAGTAAGTCTGCAGCATGATAAAAAGCCAAAAACCAGCATGGATCCCAGTCAGATCATCAGTCAGTGAGAAGAACATTTCCTTTACAAAGAGAAGTCATGAAGCCTCGTTTCACACCTCTGAATTACAGCTGCTCACTGACAGAAGAAAGACGTCACAATGTGATGAAGTCAACTCATTATTCAACTTACAGCAGAACATGATGGTAAAATACAGAAAACGTCACAATCTTCGACATGTAAACAGTTTCTGGGTTTGCTTGTGTTTGTTCGTGGTCTAACTTTCCACAAAATGTCTTTAAAATCTGTCAGTAAACAGAAATAAAAACTAAAATA
>JAVQJZ010155183.1:0-12055 GCA_036025355.1 Leiopotherapon unicolor
AAAAAAAAAAACATTCACTGCATATTACAATAATTGTACAAAACATATAAAGCATATTCATCTTTTCTTTTCTTTTTTGGAATAGTTTTGAATCAAAACCCACTTGTATGCACAAAAACTACAACTCATTCACATAAAGTGACACAGTTGACATCCATGCTGCGAAGATCCCAGCCTCAGATGCGTTTACTCTTTCTTCTCCGTCTTGGAAAAACAAAATCATTGCAAAAGGAAGACTTCTGCATCCCCTCCAAGGAGTCAATATTCACTAAATAAAATGTATGACAGTCCTTCCAGTCCATTAACATTTTCTCTTGCCTCTTGATTTCCTTTTTCTGGAGTCACCTAAGGAAACAAACACTAAAATGAATAGCCAGAATGAAAACATATGTAAATGAAGTGCTTTAATACATTTTTAAAGTTATATTAACAGCTTGATATGACTTAAAGGCTCTCAGCAGAGAAATTTATTCACATGACCGTTTGCCTTGCAGACAGGACTTTAAAAAGTGTTTTTCTTTTTTTAGTGGTAAAACCATGTTTAATGCATTTAAATAACACAGTAGCTTTCATCAAAGCACAGTTTACAGGAAGCACATGAGACCATGTTAGTAGGTTAAAAAAAACAAAAACGACAGTCCTGGCTGTAGATTTGAGGGGAGGGAATGGACAAGAAAATATGGAAGGAAAGACACAAAAATCATGAAGTAACTCAACAACTTCACAATGACTCCACAGACTGCAAGGCTGTTTGAGATTCAAAAAGTGCAACGTTAGACTATTCCACCACTGATTAAGGAGGATTAGTTACCCCTTAATTCTGATGGACACTAGAATCACCTCAAGACACATTTGGTCAAAAGCTGTTAAGAGTTTGGCCTGACAACCACTTAAAAACATGTTAAGAGAGTGCAAGTGTTAAAAGCTGGACAACAGAGACAAATGAAATCCAGATTCCAGTTAGACCAACGAATGACGTGTTATTTTGGGACAGAGCTTCGACGGTGATTGAGTTCGTTAGGATGATGGTCCTTGCTTACAGTTTTTTTGCCATCCCATCGATTTGACCTACCTCACTGCAACACACAGCCTTTTTTATGCTTATGTCCTTTCCCACTGTTACCTTGTGTTTCAGAGAGTCAGAATGGAAAACAGAGCATTCAAACAAACTGGCCATATTCAGATGGTTCATCATTAAATCTGCATGTCAAGCGCCGCACATTGCATCCACACTCTTTAATAAAATGCACGTGTTCATGCAAAATACTTAATATACCGCTAAAGTAGCCCATACACAGAATATAAAATGTTAAATAGAATAAAAATAAGAACAACTAAGGACTTCCCTTTAAGGCACATCAAGAGACTAGCATTCCAAACATGATCTTTATTCAAGTTAATGTAGGGATTACCTTGGTTACTCTTCTTTTTGTTTCGTTTAAAGAAGCTCTGCTGTCTCTTTGGTTCGGTCTTAGGGGTCGGAGGCACTGCTTCAGACACTGATGGCTGATCTTGGGATTCTGGGCCATCTGGGACGTCGCAGCCCTCGATGGCTTCGCTGAGTGAAGTCACATTGCTTTTAGGGTCCGAATGTTTGGAACTCTCGACCTCATCTTGGCCGGGCGTTTTTGCACTAATGCCTTGCCGCTCTTCTTGCGCCTCCTCTCGTCCCGCAGTCTCTGCTAAATGGCTTATTTTATTACCGCTTTCACCTTTCCCATCTCCCATTTTATTGCTTTCATCACTCGGGGTCACACTCTCCGCATTAGGTAAAGGACTTTCCCTGATCTGAACATTCACACTAATGTCTACCGCCTCCTCAGGCGTCACCTTCTCAGCTGCCGGGCTGGAAGCGCCGTCTAACACGGCCTCAAGTAGGTCCGAGTCCGAGAGCGAAGATGGGCTGATGACGCTGGTCTCAGTCGAATCCAACGAAAAGCCATTAGTGGGGAGACGTGGCAGGTTTCCTGCTTCTGTCGGAGGGTGTGTCATGTCTGCTGGCGACACTGCAGGCTCCTGCTGGCGTTTCCCCTCCAGCAGCGACGCAGGCCTTTCCAGGGGTGCCTGTGGCGTTATGGCTGTTCCTCCTGGGAGTGTGTTGGGAGGCGGAGCTGGTCCGTCTGGTACTGCACTCCGCGGCGTTGGCGCTGTCTCTTCTGATGGGCTGAGGAAGCCGTTCACTTCGCCTGTGTGGGACTGGTGACCCTCGGTCTGTGGCTTGGTGGGAGCGGTAGTGGTGGCCGTGTTTGCGGCTTCTTCGTCTACAGGCTTCACACTTGATCCTGAGGGGGAGAAATGGGTGGTATTGATGGTGAAGGCGCATAAATAGATAAAACAAGACCACTATTATCTGAGTGAGATCGGGTGATATTTCAAAAAGAGAGCAAGGACGCGTGAAAATTAAAAGCTAATGTCGCTTGACCAAAGCAACTAAGCGATGAAGCTAGCGTAGCAAGATGGCAGCGGCGTTAGAGCACAAATAAACTGAGCTTAGATAAAAGCAGCGAGGCTGTGTTGTGGCTGGCAGGAGCGGAGCTAGGAGCTGCGAATGGAGGCCACTGTCTCTTGTCCTTACCAGATGGGCAGGTATCCCTACGCATTTCACTAGAGGTGAGGCTTTCCGAATCGCACCTTGGCCTGGTCTTCCTCAAGCTGAAACCTTTTCTGATATCTGCCAGGAGGTGGTCGATGATGCAGCCGTCATCCTGTGGCACGAAGCCCTTCTTGACTGGTAAAAGGTTAAAAAAAAAAAATAAAAGAGGGCTTAAGAACAGATGCCATTCATAATACATCTTGGGTAGGAAATTCTATTGCAGTGTAAGAAAAGAGGGCTGTTTCTCAACTTACTTATTTTTCCATTCTCTCCTTTCTGTCTCTTGGACTCCTCCTCTGCCAGCTGCTTCTTTCTCTTCTCAGCCTTGGCTGCCTGTTCTCTTCTAGTTTTGTTTTCCTGTTATCATGGAAGTTAGGATGTCACTGAATGCCAAGTACAAAATGTGCAAAGCAATTGTCTTTGTGTCGTTTGGGGAGAGACATATTAACATCTTTCGGTTTTTCCGCAGTATAAATGATACCCATGCTCCAAAGAAAACACTAATCCCAAGAAGTAGACTAAGCCGTGCTGTGTATAGATAGCGTATTCATTAACACACACACACACACACATTCACAGCATGCAAATTCTTAAGGAGCTGTAGGTTTAAAAACAACTCAATATAAACCCACAGTGATTCTAAATATCTAATCACAGGGAGTCCTTATGATGACCAACATTAACAAAACCTCCTGTCTGACCTTCAGTGCCTTGATGAAAAGTCCTCGGAAAGTCTTGATGGTGCCAAAGAGTTCCTCAAGCGACAGTTGATTGGCGTCTTCACACAAGTAGACAGCCAGCTCGCTCTTCTTCTTCTCAATTTCTGTGAACCTTCCGGTTAAAGCTCGATATGCCTCCAGACTTTCCTGCAGCCAAGAAAATGCAGGAATTTGGGACGAGGATACGGCTTCCAAAAGTGTCGCGTTATCAAATTTGGGCTCCATTCAAAGGCAAAGAAGAGCCTCTCCTCTTACCTCAAGAACTTTCTCATATTGCTCTTTCACCTCCTCGACAGAGTTGGACACCTTCTTGGCCGCTTCATTCAGTCGTTTTAGTAAGGCACTGGCTTCTGACTGAACAGAGTCCAGATTAACTCTAAGGACAAAGTGTGAGACCGTCTGTTATGTGTCCGTTACAGATCCACTGAGAACCCATTAAAAAAGGAGAAATATTTTTCATATACCCTGCTGCTTTTTCACAGATCTCTATATCATCTGGCAGCGCCAACAGCTCCGGGTGGTTCGCCTCTGCTTCCTGTGCAAAACAGGCCACACAGTGTGTAATTAAACAGGTTGATAACTGAAGGGGTGGGGAAAAAAAAAAAAAAAAAAAAAGAGTTAAAAAGGCAGCTGGGAGCCAGTTTGTGTACCTCCAGGATGTGATGAAGCAGCGTAATGCGGCTCTTGTTGGCCTTGGTCTCCGTGAGCTTGAGCAGAGAGCTGATCTTGAACCCCTCTGCGTTCCCTGTGTGACTTCCCTGCAAGTAGACCGACAATTAAAAATGCAAGCGCCATCTAAATGTCAGCTTAAGTAAAATATACATGAGGCCAAAGAGCTTCTTACATAGTTGAGGAAATTGCCAACATCAAGAATGAGCCTGCAGAAACTGGGCATCAGCGTGCTGTTCCTGAGAGCTGAGAAATGTGTTACGCCGCATTAATTTGATTACGTACAATAAGCATATTACTGCGCGGATGCAGCTGAGGGTTTTACTTACACTGGCTGGCCTCCTCCACCAGCTTGACTTTAGGCCTGAGCATGTCAATCACTGACGAAGACTCCTCGCACAACAACATGCATTCAATCCTCAACTGATAACTAAGGGAGACAAGCCAGGAAGCAAAGTGAATAAAAATGAGCCAAGCATAACAGCATACGTCAAAAATATCAGACACGCAGCACGCACATAATTAACAGTTAAAGCAGAACTGCAGTGAAAATAGTTACCATGGCACAGTGAGGAGCGAGGTGTAGAAGCGGTCAACGTTTGCCAGCTTGTCTTTTTCTCCTTGGAAGGACTTCAAATTTTCAATCTACATAAAAAAAAAAAAACAAACAACACAGTGACTCAAACGTTTGCCATTTTTTAAAAAAGGGCCCTTAATGGAAGATAATTGAGCAAAAACAAACCTCATGCTTCTCTGGCAGGAGTTTTAGAAGCTGTTTTAGCACCTCTACATCAAACCTCGAACGGTCCCCGTTCTGAATCATGGCTACAAAGTCCTCATTTGTGCTGAACAGAGAACATTTAAAATATTATGCTGGAAAATGGACCGAAAATGTATTAAAAACACATAATAATAATAATAATAATAATAATAATGTGCAATAACTTACCATTTGAACTGCTTTAGGAATATGTTCACATTCAAGTTTTTTTTGGGATCAATGAATGTAATCTACAGGAAGGGGAAAAAAAAGTCAAGTGAGAGAGGCCTATTGATTATTCAGCTTCACTAATCAGGCATGTTTGTTCCGAGTGCTACAGCTCTGAGGCGCCGTGTCGAGTGTTGACCAAGCACACCTCTTTAGGCTCCTTCTTGACAGGAGCAGCTGCCCCCTTGTCTTTGTGCTCGGCCACCGGGAGACAGAACAGCTGCTCGATACTGCTGTAGTCCGGCTCCCGAGGAGGAGGCTCTTTCTGAACCGAGGCCCACATGGAGTGACCATCTGTGTGTACGCAGAGAGAGAGAGAGAGAGAGAGAGAGAGAGAGAGAGGAACCTGTCACAGGCTCATGTGGCTCCATTTTGTCTCAACATCGCACCGCGGCTGAAGCTCATTTGAAAAGTGATGTTCCCCCTTTTAACATTCAGGGGAATCCTCTGCAACGTCCACATGAAATAAATCTATAATAATAATGGTCTTTTTTCCTTTTTTCCCGAAAGTGCTGTAAATATCAATCATCCATCGGCATCATCTGTTCTCCACCGGTGCCTTCTGCCAGTATCCTCACTCACATTTCTCATAATACTGTTCTATTTAAACACGCCCTGAAGGGTTGAGTAATATCTTGATTGATGGATATTTTACTTTTTAGCATATATCAAAGCCAGCTTGACACTCTCGAAATTGGATTCAGCCAGAGTTCACTACCTTCATAAAAGGCAAATTACAGTTGTAAAAATAATTTGAGCCTTCAGATGAAGGTGTCATCCACTCACCGGTGACAGCGCGGAGTTTCTGCCAGTTGAGCTTCTTCATCCTCAGGGTGGGGCATCGGTTTGCCTTTACAGGTGCACCGCAGCCCAGGACCTGGCTGCTCTGAGCCACTATCATGCCTGGAGGAGGAGGAGGTGGTGGTGGCATGCCAGGTAAGGGAGGTGGTGGTGGTGGTCCTCCACCCATCCCTGGCAGCGGTGGCGGTGGGGGAGGCATGCCTGGGCCGGGAGGCAGCGGTGGGGGAGGTGGTGGCGGCGGCATTCCAGGCAAAGGAGGAGGTGGTGGTGGTCCACCAAACCCTCCAGGTAACGGTGGAGGTGGGGGTGGAGGTGGAGGTGGGCACTGGTTGGATGGCTGCAGCTGTGGTCCAGTCATAGCAGGGGGTAGAGGGGGAGGCGGGGGAGGTGGAGGAACGGCACAAAGTGGCTTCTGAGAGGACAGGACGCCTTTGTCGGACTTGTCCTCGCCCTGCTGATCCACATCGGTCTGCACCGCCTTATCCGCTCTCATGAGCAGCCCGTCCACCTCATGGTGACCTTCGCAGCTCTTCCCTTTGGAGAACATCAGCCGCTGCAGGATCTTGTCACAGGACTCCATCTGAGCTGAAGAACAAATCCACACACACACACACACACACACACACACACACACACACACACACACACCCACACACACACACACACACACACACACACCCACCACAGACACACACACACACACAAATCTCTCAGTAAAACAAAAGCGTTCAGCCTTCCTGTCAACAGCTGCCTCTATTTCATCTCTATGATCTATTCTGCAGGATAAATCACTCCCCTTCACACATGAATCACCGAGCAGGCCATTAGCTAGTCATTAGCCTCTCCAGAGTGTCGACCTAAAGCGAGCGCATTGTTGTGCTTCGGTGCTGACTCACAGTCCTGGGCCAGCAGCGTGGCTCTGTTCGTGATGGCCTCCAAAGCCAGCCAGATGTCGGAGCGGCCCGGGCCCAGCACCAACAGCGTCTGTAGGATGGACAGCAGCTGGAGAGAGGCTGGAGAGCTGCTCACCTGCACACACCAACGCATGCATACGTATCTATTAAGAGGCTTTCCAAAAATCATAAAAGCTTGAGGACTTAAGACATTTTAAATCAGAAAGAGTGATAAGACACCTTTCCTTTATTGTGGAACATCTGTAATAAAAGTCTGATTCAGTCACTCTCCGCTTTACTGGGTTATCTTGGTTCTTAGTGGTAGAAAATAAAGGCGTTCAGACCTTGTTAAAGAGTGTTGTGAAAACCTCCAGGTGATTACTCATGTCAATGCCCCCGTAGACACGCAGCAGCTCCTCCTCATCCTCAGCCATGGCCTCTTCAAAAGCTTCACATTGAATAATCAAGTCTTCATCCTCTTGCTCCCTGCACACCACCCACATACAGATCACTGATGTGCGACACTTTGTTGCATTTAAATGCCATTTTCAATTTTTAAAAAGTGACGGCAAGGTTCTCTGCTCAAATTATAGTCATTAATGGGCGATAATTGCAAATATCTTCTCCCTAAAAGCACCATTTTACTTGATTATTGGGATTGCAATAATTGCAGTGATTATGGACTGTAAAAAAATGACCTCTGAAATTTCATTTTTGCCTTAAATCTACTTTAGAGATGCAGAGGGATAAAATCAAATGTGCACAAGAGAAGGAAGGCTCACCTTAACTTTGGCAGAATATCAAGCAACTGAAGCCCTGCAAGACAACAACAAACCACGCAATTATCAGTTTCTGATAGAGCTTGTCTTAAAAAAAGTGCTGCACTTCATTCCACATCAGTATTATGTATTTTGGGGGGAAATGGCAGGAAGTCACAGGTGAGTAATCACAAATGAGGAGGAGTCAGACAAATGGCTGATTGGTCCAAGGTGGTGGGTGGCATTTGTATGAATTTGGGAGGGTTTACATAGCTGCAGCCATGTCATGGGAGTAAAACTATCTCAACTGTGGTGATCTTCAGGCAGCTCGGCAGCTCACTGGTTTGCACTGCCACCTCAAAGCATCTGCTGAGACTCCACAGGGCTTAAAAAGAATAAAACCACCATAGAAAATAAAAGTTTGATTTAGGCAGCCCACTTTCTCAAAACAAAGCATGTTCTTTAAACTAAGACTTCTGACAGTCACTAGCTGCTGTGTAAGATGCATGAATACTCAACGCTTTATCCACTTGAGGTTTGGTTCATTCTCGGCCATTTTGTCAAAGTGAGAATGAGGCCATTAGACCTATTCTTAGACAGACCCGGTGACAGAGATATTTGTAATAGAGCTCCTGCTGATGGCCTGCTTTTCCCCCCGCTGCGTTCACTTTCAGCACAGAGGGGGGGACCCTACTCGCCGCAGCGCAACCTTCTTCGTGATGCGACCCCTGACTAATTGTGAAAACAGCAGAGAACCCACCAATAAACTCCTTCCTCATCTTATCTCTCTGCCTGAGGTCATCGCTGCCGAAGATGAGGGCGTTGATGACGCTGAGGAGTGTCACCATGTAAGGGACGTTGTCTGTCGCCTGCAGCTCGTTCATGATGACGCTGAAGCGATACTGCTGCGTCTTCACGCCCTGAAGGGAAAAATCACAGTCAGTGCAAGTCATCAGCTCAGAGCAAGTGAGGAAAACAGTTATAGCGCTTTGGCACGCAACCCACCACTAGAGGGCACTGTTAGTGGGGGTGATGATGAGGGATCATGTGAGGTAAATCTTACAACAACTTCCCTTTTTGAAAATGATGTTACAAGTGTGACTCCCGTACATCTACTTGCCTTGTAGTGGTCCAAGGCGTCGAGCGCCAGGCAGTGCCCGTCCGTAGAGAACATGCTGAGGGCGGCGAGTAGTTCAAACACCTGCTTCTTCACCATGGTGTTGGAGGTGTCCAACGCTGTGGAGCATCATAATCATCATAATCACACACGTCAGTGCAGGTTTAAGGGTTCCCATCTGGTTCTCTTAACGCCAAACCTCTGTCTCAACCCCGTCCTCCACGAGTGCAGAGCTGGATGCTTTGTGTCTTTTAGGTAACTCAGCTTGAACTTTGCCCTCTTAAGATGAGGTGTTACACTGGTGACAAACATGTGTCTGGAGGTTGGAAAATCCAATATTCACAACAAACTGTGACACAACACTTTTTTAGGGATGCACCAAAAAAACCCCAGATGATTCATCTCTGTATAAAGAGCTATAAAGAGTGCAAGACTGGAAAAAAATCAGCTGAGCAGAGTGACTCAGAGACACATTTAATAACCTGACTTACGACCAATTGAACAAAATATTAAAGGTGTTACATAATATGTAAAAGGAAAAGAGTGCTGCCTCTGGTCCTTAAACATGATGAGGTTTTCTTTTGAATGAACAAGTAGATTAAAATATCTTGACCAATGTGTGAGGATACTCTGAGACATAATCATATGCAAACTATGTGGAGCGCAGCAGATGTGATGATTTTTCACAAAAAGAGCCTGTCTACCTTGGGAGAGCTTCCGAATGTATCCCTCGTTCTCTATAATGAAGTGGATCCCGGCAGAGGAGTTCATGACCGCCCGGACACAGCTGACGCAGGTAAGCTGCAAAAGGGCGTCTGCAATGCGAGAGCACCCCCTTCCCGAGAGCCGGTCCAGGGCCTCCAGGAGGAGATCCAGCCCGCTCAGCTCCAGGAACTGGACCATCCATGTCTGGTCGCTGCCCTCCAGGCGACGCTTCAGCCCAGAGTAATTGACCACGGTGGGGACCTGCAGCAGCCTGATGCACAGCTCTGGATCGGCACTCTCCAGGTTGGCCTCCTGTTGCGTGTCCGAGTCCTGCGAGGAGCCCAGGCGGTCCCTGACTGCGGCCCACTTCTTTTTCCCATCTGACTTCCCTGACATGGTGACTGCGGGGGAGAGAAGAGAGCGAGTTCTCAGTCTTGTCAGTGTTAATGTGTACAGATGACAAGGCACAATTTTCAGTTATTATTTCTCAGAAAAGCACTCGGCCTGATTCGTGTTGCAGATGGCGTGCGTTTGCACTGGCATCCAATGATTTCCTTCAGTGTAGTAAAGCGTCATCACAGCTATTCAGACCGCAGGAAGTGGGCCATAAACAGGGCCTTATCAGAAAGGAAAACAGAATAGGAAACGATAGCCCTGCACTTTTATGGCGGAATAAAAGATATGTCAGCAGTCCAGTCATTGCCGGCTCTGCTAAACATTCCTACCTAATCCTGCATGAAAGAAAAAAACTCAGCTTGTCAAAACTCTCTGAAAAGCCAGGCTCAGTGTTGTCTGGACAAGCGAGTGTATCACAATTCAAAGGATAAATAAACGCATTTTCGAGCTCGTTACCGGGACATAAACATTGGCAAAAACATGCACAAGGGACAGTTGTGAAAAGCTAACACACTGAAACAAGTGTGCATCAGGAACCCATCAGCACCACCATCATACTAACATATGACCAACATGGACATGAATGCACACATTGATCCCACGATTGCCCTTTTTCTGGGGTGACCTCAGAGCACAGTCCCCTCTTTTGACCAACTTGTCTCCTAACCCCAGAGTTTCTAAAAACTACCCGCTGCGATGCCATGTAACTGGCACAAACACGTTCCCACACTCAAACAGAATCAACAGGATAAAGAGAAGAGCCAAAAAAGGGTAAAAGTTTCTCCAAACGTCTAAAAATACTTTGTCTCCGTGCTGGAGTCGTGATATCGTTTGGTCTTGCATTAATACACAGCGCGAACGTGTCTCCTGTTGTCGATTTCACACTTGGCAGAGATAAGCTATACAAATGAAACACTGAGTGATGAGCATGAGCAAACACAACGCTCTGCAAAAAGGTCACCGGAGAGCCAGGCTGGGAGGAATGACGGCTTTTACAGGTCCTCTGTTCCTCCATCTAGACCCTACTCAGCAATCAGTTTGGCTCTGCACGCTGAGGGCAGTAAACTAAACACAGTTAAAAAAAAAAAAAGTCACTTGCGAATGGTTTATCTCTTTCTTTTCAAAATGGTAGTTTGCAGAGAACAGGCGTGATGACTTGTGAAAAATCTGGCAAATTGGATTTCTATTCACTTGCTGGAGTCAAGGTAAATCGAGGCCTTTTCTTTTCTCACATATTCTGGCAATATGACTGCAGCATTTCAGTCCCGCTGCCACTGAGAGAGTGTTACCGTGGTAGCAAGCAGCCAGACAATGGTGTTTTACAATGGGCTGTCTCAGTACTCTTCAAAGAGCTGCGTTCATTAGGCACAAAATGGGTGGAATGCACTCTGCCCCCTCCCCAAACACTCTCCCCTCCACCTTTCAGGCTGGTAAGAGTTGGGTCCGATAAGGTATTGCCAGCGCCTCCTGACTCAGGCCTGCACTGTTTCTTCATGTTCAGTGTGAGTAAGGAACAAAAGTTGCAAGTTGGCGCTTGTAATCGGGAGAATTTTCACAGTCACGAGCACTTGTGTGAAGCTACTGTCGTTCATTGAAATGCACTGAGAGTTTGGTTAGATGGATCCACTGCCTGCGCAATTATCACAAAGGCACTTCAAGGAAAATAGTTTGGGCGTATGTGTGTGTCATGTGTGTGCTGGGTAAGCCGGACTCTGACTCGGGGAGCTTTTCAGAGGGAAGGAAAGGACTTTCCCGGGAACAGGAAACTTGGCTCATGATAAAAAAATGCTGGTGTGACGGCTCGTGTTCCTCTTTTGAAAAATTTCAGTTTCAGTCCAAAGGATGTTGATGTTCCTCTCATATGCAAACATCTGGGTCAAGCCAAGGGGCAGCTGCGATGGGAAAAAACCTTATTGCATTATCATTTTGTACAATCCTAAAAAGAAAAAAAAATCCACACACACAAGCAACTCTCCCTTGCCGACCTTGTCTGCCGGAGCCTCCACATGTACCACTAATAGCAAGCTGATTCACTGCACACAGGACGAGCCCACTCATCTGTCCTCTGGTTAAGCCGCCCACACAGCAGCCCACTGCTCCTGTACAGCAGCAGCAGCAACACTTAAGAACGTGCAACAAAAAAAAAGCCATCTCTCCTGATTTATTTCCTTTGAGACATATAGACATATGCAGAGCTTATGCATGATAATTTCTTCTGCAAATACTCTGCTTCTCTTGGCAATAAACCATGTAAAACATTTTACACATTTTTTCTCTCTCCTGTCTTTGTTTTCCTTCCACTGAAACACCTGATATTTGGGATGTATTACGATTAGACATTAACTCAAATTAAAGCCACAAGTTAACACATGCAGCATAATGATGCCTGCCTAATCTTGGATGATTATTCAGGCTT
>JAVQJZ010155200.1:0-21622 GCA_036025355.1 Leiopotherapon unicolor
TCGTTGTTGCTCCACAGACTTGTTTTCTGTGCAGCGATCTCTGATCTCCTTATTTGTTGTTTTTGTGTTTTAAAAATGTTTTTAAAATTCTTCTGAACGAGTCGCGCTGCGGACGCATCGCGCTCTGACCAATCAGCGGCCTGCTGTCTTCTGACGTCACGTTTTCGGCCCCACTCGGCTCGCTTGGAACCCCGGCTGAGCAGGTACTACGATAGTATCTGGTACCAGGTACTAAAGCGTAGTGGAAACACGCAAACCGTGCCGAGTCGAGTCGAGTCGAGCCGAGTAGGTACTAGTGGAAAAGGGGCATTACTGTTAATTTAAAAGCACCTATAATTAAGAGTGTGAAGGGCTCTATGTTAATTGGTCAGTCTGATTTTAAATGGTGGTAGACAGCAACTTAAACACACTGCTCATGTTACAGCCTGATCTGGGATTGGTCCACAGTTTCAAGAACTGATTTATTTGTGATTCTGTGCTTCCTCCCATCGTCGTCCTTCCCACCATAACTTGCAAGCCTCTCGGACTGCGGACGTCATACAGCAAACAAGTGGTACTTTGGATACTGTTTGCTTGCACTGCCGTGTTTAAGGTCAGCTCGGCAGTTTTCTCCAAATGTGCCATATTCTACTTTATATACAGTTTTCATTTATTCAGTTACTGTATGAAATATTAATGCGCCTCTTCCAGAATCTGTTCGGTGAAGAGAAGCTCAGTTTAAGGTAAAAGAAGAAAAAAATAGACTGTGTGTGCTGCCAGCTCCTGTAAATTGTCACTATAAAGTAGAAGCGCGTGGTAATATTTTCATAAATTAGCACAACAGTGTCAACCTTCATAAAATCCCGTTTATACTAAGAGTCAAAGACGCTCGTCCAATAACCGGCTTTGGCTAATTCACACCAAACATGGGCTTTTCCCAAGTTGCTGTTTCGGTGTGAAATGGTTATAAGAGAAGTGTGTGGTTTTGTGTGTGTTTGTGTGTACCAAGGTTGTTAATCCGATGGTGCTTATTGTGAGCACGCAGAAAGCCCAGGGCTAGATGGCTCGGCCCATTCAGATGATCCCCCCCATCCCCCCCAAAACCACCATCCTGTCCCTTTGTTCCGGCCCTCTTCACACATGCGCAGCCTCATACAAACTTTGGGGACATCTGGTGTTATTGGGGAGGGGGGGGCTTTGGGGGAAGAGAAAGGAGGAGGAACAGTGTGGGGAGGTACACTCAGCTGCCCCGAGGGGTGGGAGGTGAGCGATGGGGGTCGCAAAGAAACATGTGTATGGTGGGTAGCGGGGGTTGTTGTCATGGAGCACAGAAAGGGAAGTGGGGTAGCTAAAGAGGAGTAGGCAGATAATTGATGGATGGAAGTAATTGTGTGTAATGCAAGCAAGGAAACATGGGCCTCTGGGAAGGAAAGAAATAGAGAGGGAGAATAGGAGTAGAGAAAGGAGGGGGATAAAGAGAGGAAAGGGAATAATGGAGAGAGCGAGTGTGAGAGAAATAGGAGGCTAGGGAGAGAAGAGGAGAGAACGAGGAAGGGTACAGAGAGGAGATGGGAGAGGGGAGGAGGAGGAAAGGGAGGGAGCCTGCTGTTCTGTTGCATCACTCAGCGCTAGCCGGGGTTAAGAAGGAGTAACTACCTGCCTGTCAGGCTGATTGTTCATCCCTATGCATCAGGGGATACGTGTCCCGGTTTATGAGAGATGGTGCGGATCACTATGTGGGCCACTTAACGACAGAAAATGGCTGCCTTTGCACTCTGCGAACGTAAGCAGCACTGCTAGGTTGGACTCTATGAGCCAGCGATGTTTGCTTTGTATGCAGATGACGCTATTACCTCTCTTAATACAAAACGCTCGTTGTCGTACAGTTTTTAGATGTTGTTCACATTTTACCCTCTCTGTTTTCTGGCTCACTGAAATAATATATTTTGTATTAATAATCCCCTCCCTCCACCAGCACTGCCACAAAACCCGCCAATCGAAGCCCAATCTTGAGGCCTCCTCAGTAATTACAACTCCGGCAGCCTGTCTTTTCAAACGGCACGCTGCCTCATCTTTCAGTGAAATGGAAACAAAGCCTATGTACTCCAGTCTGGATACACAAATTACAGCGTACTGGTGGTGCGTAAAAAAAAGAAAAAAGACAGAAAAGGCACCAGAGGCGAAACGCATTGAGTTTCCTCTCACTTTCTCTCTGTGCATTACAAGCTTGTCTCCCAGACGGGGAAGAAAGGTTTGTCAAGCGCATCACGGTGGAGAGAGTAAAACCTTCCACAGCCCCTGGGAAGATAGAAGGTGACATTTGTATGTAAATGGAGACAGGCACTCTCCACTGTATTCTAGCTGACAGGAAACAGAGTGGGCAACCTGGCGATTTCTGTTCTTTTTTTGAAGAGTCAAAGATTTAGTTGTTTCTCTGACATTTGTGTTTTTGTGAGGGAGTTGAATGTAAAAAGGCTGTTTTATAATATGTCTTTGTGTGTGTATGTGTATAGATACAGTCTCATCAAAGAGTGTTACCATGAATTATTGGGTATATATTATTATTTTGCTGTCTGCCCTCTAGTCTAGGTTTTGCAGATTCAAAATAATTTAGGGCAGAAGAAGAATAAGAATAATCCGAGCAGTTCCAATAGGACTCAAGCACCTGCAGTGGCTGGACCCCTAATTAACTCTTGAGTCTCAGTGTCAGGGAAGATAATCCTGATTAAAAAGTGATGGAGGCATGAGGAAGAATGACAACATAGCAATCACAGATACCAGCCACAGCTGAATAGATTAGCACTAAGAGAGGGTGGGGGGCTTCCCCCTTGCTGCTGTCACCCTTTTGTTTAAGGATCAAGTCCGTGGCTGAATAATGGTTTGGGATATTTTATTTATTTTTCTTCCATCTGATTTTGTAATGGGAAGATCGCCTTCGACACTAAGCACTTTATATTTTTAAAATGTATTTGTTTGATTTTTGTAGTTGCATGTGACTGATTTTGAACCACAGTTTTACTCTTATTCAGTGCAATGCAAGTTTTATTGGTACAAGAAGTGTTGTAGGATAAAAGGTGCCTGATGTATTGCAACATTGTCATTTGGTTTGGCTGTAGAAATGTTTGGCCAGGTGGTCAGTGGACAATGGGACAGCTGATTTGGCGTCACAGGCAAGTTTTCAGCAGCAGCATGTCAGCAGGGTCATTATGGAGATTCATCTACCCCCTGCTGTGAGGGTCACTGCTACCCAGTTAGATCTGCATCCCTTGTTCCTGGACTAACTTAAGTGTTGGAACAAGCTTGTCAACCTGTCCAATACTGAAAGAGATATTCCATTAAATAAAAGGCATCTTACCTTTGAGCAATTATTCCAGTAGCTATTTTGTCCATCAGTAGCCACGAGTCTCGTGGGAATATTCAGGATGCCAAACCACTACTTGCACATTCTAAGAGTGTTTTTTAAAATCTCTTCTGTATGAGGTGTAAAATGTAAGCAGTCACCTGTTGGGTGGGGAATTGGGGAAGCAAAGTAGGAGTAAAGTAGATGGATTTTTTAAAGGAAAATAAATAAGGCCGTTATCGGAGTCTGTCTATTTGCCACAGATATGGGGAGATAGTGTTGACACAGAGGGAAGCAGGGAGCCAGCACAGCTCTGATTATGCTTGCAGCCTGATGCCACCAAGTGGGAACTACGTAGAAGAGAAATGCACTTCAGAGATGGGCGATATCAAATATACCTAGATGAAGACAGCAGGAACAGTGTCAGGAAGCAGAGGGAGAATCATATTTCACAACACCAAACAGTTGCAAAATGCACCAGATAATTCAGTCAGAACTCATCATCCTAAAATACAGTTTTTCAGACAAAATTGTGAATCTGGTAGTTAAGAGTTACAAGAAAATATTTGAATGTTTGATCACAGTGATGCCCAGTGAGCGTCCTTGAGCAAAAAAAGCACCATCTGTGATATTTGCATGCTCATTATAAGTTATTGTAAATGAAAGTGTCAGCTCCAAAGATAAAATGTGAGCACAAAGCTAAAGAGTGGAAGCCAGCCCTGTCCACTGCTGTGATTCAGTCTTTTAGCCAAAGGGGTATCTGGAGGTAAATCTACCCCCCAAGGCAGCCCCTATGACATTTGTCATCTTACAGCCCCCAATCTGTAGTCTCAACAGGGTGGAGGTAGGGCTAAAAACATGGGCACAGACGGGAAGACAAAAGCAGGTCTGGCATGGGGGGTGGGGGCAGGCAGGATGGTTGTTGCCATAGACAGCCCCTGTACTTGGCCTTGGGTTAGTGTAGTGGAAAATGAGAGAGGCAGGGACAATGAAAGCAAAGAGGAGAGTTGGAAGATGTGAGAGAGACAGCTGAGTGAGAGAGAGCGAGAGAAATGGGAGGAGAGAGCAGGCAGGAGGGAAATGGAGACTGCAGATTAGAGACAGGAGGTAGATGGAGAGCAGAGGGTCTCCCATTTTCATGGAGATAAAGGAGCACTAATGAATTTGAACCAGTGCCCTCCAGGGATATACCATAAGGGCAAAAATAGGAAGGAGCAGATTGGGGTTTAGTGGCTTTTTAAACTACAGCCAAACTGTCTTTTAGACACACGGGGGTGCTCCCAATTCTGCAATCACTAAGATGGCCGTCGCCCTGCTTGCCAACTGCTGCGGGTGAGGCCTGTGCCAGGGTTAGGAGAGGATTTGATGCCAGAGGAGATATGCCTAACTGGCCAGGCTAGAAACACTTCCAGCCAACAAGATCATTTATCTGCCCATCTAACTCAGTTTTAGTTACCTCGTTTGCACAGCACGGGGTGTGCTGATGTGCTGATTGCAGAGCAACAGCATGAGGCATATTGCAGTAAAGTGTAGTCTGGGCCTGTGTGACCCAGTAGTGCAAAATGCTACCAACATTTTGGGTTGAGGGAGCTGTTTTCTTCTGCAGCATACTGGGCACATATAACAGACTCCCAGGGTCTCGTTCAACAAAGAGTATGCATTCATGATACTATGATATGCATTGGAGAAGTATGCAGTTCCTGCGAATAACCACATCAAATGATCAGGCCTACTTTATATTCAGACCCAAGTCAACAGCAAAGCTAATGTTTAGTCAAGTTTTGGGAACACCAAGGACTCTGCGTTTGCCAGAAGCTTGCACCGACATACCTTATCTATCATTTTTACAACGTGTTGTTTTACAACACGGAGAGACCAACCGCTGCCTACGGCATCTACCCCCATGTGGAGGTAATGGTCTGACCCCCAGGCTGTGAGCCTAGCCATTTAATAATGAAGTGGGCCCCTCCATTGTAAATCACAGAGGGGTCTTGTTTGGCTGACGCCTTTGGGAGAATTGCATGGGAATGACATGTGTTACAGAGGGCAGCCTGGCTGTGGAGCAGGCAGACACTCTGAGAAGGAAAGAAGGCGGCTTTGTACATGATGGATGGTGGCCTTTGCCTCTGTTTGTGTCATATGGGATGTGAATATTAAAAGGGAACCGTGGGGATGAGACATGAGCTGGAGTGTCACATTTATGTTCAGTCAAAGGCAGTTTGTTAGGTTTTATTCTTCTGGGGTTTTGGCATTTTCATCCAAAGTGAGGCTTGGGTGAAAAACTTTGTGGCCTCCTGCAATTTTCTTCTCTCGACAGGCTTTTGGAAATTGGTAAAGCTGGCTGGGTAGACGACATGTGCTTCTTAAAAGAGCTGACATGTTGGATATAGTTAGAGTTTCAATTTTTAATTTTAGGCATTTAGCTGATATGCTTCTCTGGGGTGACTTGCATTGAAATTGTCAGAAGAAAAACTTAATTCCTGCATCATTAACACGAGCAAGCAAATGAGAATACAAGAATCAGAGTTACATTGTTTTAATAATTAACCCTACAGTTCTCATGTATAATACTGGTATAGTGGGAAAGGATTTAAGTGCTGAGGAGAGAAGTTGGAAGGTGATTTTTTTCTGCGTGCAAAAAGCAGTGACTTTAACCTATTTGGATGAAATTGTGAAAGTGTAAAAATTTTGCTAAAATGCTTCTCGCACACTGACAGCCAACCTTAAGCCTCTCAGGCAGACGGGAGTTGCACATAGTATGTTTAAAAAAAAAAAAAAAAGCCAGGAGGAACCTTGAGGAACCTGGGCTGTTCTTTGAAGTCAGCTATTTTCCTTCACTTCAAGTGCGTCACTCACTTCAAAGCGGGAATTTCACACAGAATGTACTGATTTGCCCCCACTCCTCCTCTTCTTTGTGTAGAATTTACAGCACATAAAACGGGTCCGGGGAGACTTTGTCAGAGGGTAACCTAAGATGACTCCAACTGTGTGCGTTTGCGTGTGTGCATGTGTGCGCCTCTGACAGCTGCGTGTGTGATCTTGTGCATGTCCACATAAGAAGGCGTGCAGATGATGTTCGGTGGTGGTCCGAGGCTTTGCTTTTGTTAATGAGATGGAATCCAGAGAGCGTCGGCCACGTGTGGCGTCGTGGTTAGATAGGTTTGACCCCTGCGGTTTACGGTTAAAGACGGAGATTTGAACGTGGTTGGTGAGCAAGACTCTTCACCAGCAAAAAAAAAGCCACCGTATCTGCTTCAAATTCACATTCCAAGACTGTGAAAACCAAATGCGTACCAGTTACACCACAACTTCCTGTGTGCTAATGACTTTGTTGTCAATGAGATTAAAGGCATGCACAGTGAAAAATGGCTGGCATACCATGGGAAATGAGCTTTTGTTTGTGCACACTAAGTTCAGTTGTGTTTGTACAGAGGGGTTTTAGTGGTTATTAGCCTGCTCAAGCACCTTTAATTTTTTCTGCCACGATTGTAATTGGAACCCCTACTTGATGCTTTCCACTTAAATAGCTGAAGCCAGCACTGGCACAGAAGCTTGTAAACAGATGAGGGTGTCCTCTCCACTAACTTTGGCAGTGTGTGTGTGTGTGTGTGTGTGTGTGTTTGTGCGCGTGCGTGTGTGCATGCTCACATATATTACGCATACTCAACTGTCTGCATTGTGTCTGTATTAGTTTGTGATCGTCGCACAATTTGTAGCAGCATGTGAAATTGTGTGTACTATTCACAGCTGCAAGCTTCTAGTGTGTGTGTGTGTGTGTGTGTTCAACTGGGAAGTGAAGTGCTCTCCATTTCCAAACATAAATTAATGAATCAATCAGTCAAGTTTATTTGTCATCACATTGAAATGTAATGCTGCCAGTTCCTTTAGTTTGTGCTTTAGTGGCAAACAATGGAGAATGTATGTCATTCATCTGGAGGGGTCAGAGTGGACAACTAGGTTGGGGTAAGCTATCCATCAGCTTCCTGCTCAGCCTCTCGTGTGATAACCCCCCATCCAATCACCCTCCGCCATTTTTACCTACCGCCACTCAGCACACCCGGCAGCAGTCCCCCTTACAAAGTCTTATTCCGAAGGTGACTTTGGCCCTTAGTCCTCTTGGCTTCGATTTATCTGCTGGCCAAACAACACTGTAATTGACTCTCGAATAACAAACAGGAGGACACTCTGCCCTTCAACAGCCGCGCAAGATACAACACAATTTAAAATCTTCTTTTGTTCATTTTCTTGACACTGCAGATGGGATCTGATGCACTCAAGATGTTTTCAAGAGTTCACATCCTTGCCCACCAGTCTCCTATGTGCTCGAAAGTGCCCCCTCCCCAACGAAGCCAATTTGCACTTTGGCTTTGAATAGCGGCCAGATGCGTGAGATATTTTTACCTAGAGTCCGTGGTCTCGTTTGATCTGTGTTGGTGTAGGTTGTTAGCTGAGGCGATTGCACGCACTTGACCTGTTGGCGCAGGCGGCGTGGGCACATAACACTGGGTGCTGAGAAGGGGAGGGAGAGAGGGACGAAGGAAGGGAGGGAGAGGAATGCAGAGATGTGTGTGTGTGTGTGTGTCTAAGTGTGCTTTACAAACAGGCTTTTTTTTCTACTAAGAACGATACAGAGCAAGAGAGGGAGCAAGATGGAATGGAAGCACAGAGTAGGAGGAAGAAGTGGAGGAGGAGGAGGGGTAAGGATCCCTGTGAGACCCAGGCTGGCAAGAGATTGCATGAAAATATCGAAGGGAGGAAGCATGTGAGTGAGAAGAGAGCAGGGAGACAAATTAGAATGTACAAAAGAGAAAAAGAGAAATTGACTAGGACGCATTATTGCAGTGATCATGAGCGGCTAGAAAAAAAAGAGAACTACTGCTTGTCTGATGGGTCTAATATTTTGACCTCATCATTTGATGCGGGCTTCATCAGATTTTAATGATGCTCCTCTTCGCCAGTGGGCAATTGTGTACTGCACTCAGATTAGCGTGTCAGCAAATTGCAGGGTAGGGGAGCGGAGGCATTGGAAGGACATGGCCGGATACCCCATAAGAGGAACCCCCACCTCCCCCCACCCCCGTTCTCGCAACTCTCCCCTTTCCTTCCCCTTGTTATGCTGTTCCATCCCCTCCCTCGCCACTGAGGGATGAAACAATGTGAGTGAAAAGGTCTACAGCTGTAATCTTCCCTTATCGCCGATTCAATGACAAAGTCTTTCCCCCTCATTTCAGGCCTAATGTATTACATCCAGCCGTTTTTTACCTCGGTACCCCCCCTCCTTACAGCTTACTGTGCCTCAGTTGTGGTTGCCGCCTTTGGGTGACCTCTGCGGTGGGTGAAAATGTGCCGAAAGCCTCAGATGGAAACACAGTAGTGTGAGCGGATAAGGGCGACAGGTGATCCCGGCGCTACATGCAGTTGGGGCAAGATTTGATTTCTCCCTGCCTGCACCGATATTCGGAGGATGCCTTTGGACTATTACGGGCCTGTTTGATTCTGTTTGAACTCTTCTCTCAAGTAAACACGGCAACATGGCGCAGTATCATTTGCCTTGTCAGGTCATGTCTTTTATCATTTTCTGGGCTGATGTCATGCCGGGTTGTAGTGCTGTTTACACAAGGTGAATTATCTTCCCCTCTGCTTTCATCTTTTAGCAGCACCCCGACTCATCACCTGGCACTCCAGAAGAAATCAGATGACACCTCTTGATGTTAACTTTGGTTTCTTCATTCCTGCCAGCAAATGTCAGCCCAGCTTTCACTTGACATGATGTGCCGCCACCGAGCTCCTTATACCCCTCCACTCTTATTTTTCCTCCTCAAATTGGCCTGTGGTGGTTACCGACAACTTAAGCACGATGGGTAATGTAGTTTACCGACATCCCTGCTGCTCATATCTCACCCAGCACTGACAATCTATAATAGCACACTGGCTGTGACTGTCACCTGACGCTGTCATCTTGTCCTTCACACGTCAGCTCAGATTTCACAGCAGGCCACAGTTTTGACAAACAGGGACTTTGCGCCGTCGAACGAGTCGGTCCCTCAGAGAAGGCCGCTGATTGGATTAGCATCGTGACATTGCTGCTGATGTCTTCGGGAGGAAGATGGAACCCCTTTGAAGACGGCCAGCGAAAACAGCTGTTGACAATTTCGCACGGGTCGCTCGTGACGGGAATGTTGTTGTGCTATGGTGTGGCGGCATTTTCTGAAGCTAACCTTGCTCTATTCACACCCTTGCCCCTTTCAACTTTCAACCACATCTCTGAAGGCCTGTGGCGCTCCGCCGCACTGTAGCGTGGCATTCAAGATGAAGCTCCCCCTTTGCCACTGGAACCCTTCATGTGGCCGTGTTGTTATTTGGTTTCAGTACCCCAGCTGTCGCGCCGAGGCTCCAACCACTGTCACATGGTCTTCAGATATAGGTACTGAAGCACACAGACTTTTCTTTTTCCCCTTGGGCTGTGAGCCAGTGTGAGTCCAGATTGGATAATGGCAGTGACTAGACTGAAGCGAGATGTTGGAAGGGTTTTTTTTTTGTTCTATTCAGAGCTGTGGGTGTCTAAACTTGGGCGCATTCAAATCCCACACAATGTAAAGCACTCGGCACGTATAGTTGCTTCACAACTGCGTGTAGTCAGTCCCCACGGGCTGTGGTATAATTCAGACACTGCGAAAGACTTCTGTCTCCGTTTCTTTTATTTAGATGGGAAGATTTGCAGAGGATATGGACTGTTTTTAAACTCTGTCTGACTTTGCACTTATCCAGTTCCACTCAGCGCCTCCTGGGAGCTGCCTGTTAGATACACAGATATGTTTTGCTCCAAAAGAAAATATATTTTCTTAGCCTTCACTTGGGGACACCAAAGAACAGTTAGATCAGAATATGGTAAACAAAAGAATGAAGAGTAACTCCCGACATTAATAGTCCACAGCAGACCGACTTGATGAAGCGCTCTGTTGGAGCAGTTTGGGGCCGAGTCTCTTGCTCAAAGGCATGTGAGCTGTCGTGGTGGTGGGGTCACGTTTTAGTGGCTCCTTGCAAGTAAATCAACCAAAAGAGCTCCCATTCTAAAGTTATTCCTCCTAAAACCAAGGCTGTCTATTCAGTTACATGTAGCATGAAAACGTGCACATTACCATAACGATAAAAAAAAAAAAAACATCTAAGCACACATTGTTTCCACAGTTTAACTGTGTCCAACTAATTGGGATAACAGTGTGCAAAGATTGTGCAGAGATAGCATAATGCTAGTGCTTTGAGGCAGATGAGTAGGGAGTGCGCACGGTGTGAGTCGAGGCAGGCGCTGCCAGGGAGAAAACAAAGTTATATTTTTGGACCAGTAACGGCTTAAATGGTCAGAGAGAGAAAAACAGCTTTAATGTAGAGGCCCCTGTTGCCTTTAATGTCATCTTATGTTCCTATAAAAATGCCAAAAAATGTGTGGCGGGATGGCGAATTCTGGATAAATTTGTTTGGAGTTTTTATACCCTGGAGTCATAATGTTTTAATTTGGCTCCAGCCCCTCCGGTTGCGAAATTTCTGCTGCCGCGTAAACAAAACACATTTAGCATAATTGCACCTTTGGTGTAGGCCTCTCTTCAAGGCAAGGTATTGATTTTCTCTCTTCCTCTGTCTCTGTCATTCTGCTCTTTGTTTTTCTTCTCCTCAGCTTTATTTTCCCTTTTGCATTCCTCGGCCGGAGTGCTCGCTCTCTCGCTCACACTCTCTCCCCTCCCTGCTCTCGCTCTCTCTCTCTCTCCGTGTCCTCCGCCCTCCCCCCAACACTTACTCTCTCTTTCATGGATGGCGCTCAAGTTAAAAAATAAAAAATAAATAACAAGAATGCAATTTGATTACAGTAGCCAAAATAATGTTCACCTCAGTGACAGGGAGAGCTTGGCTGCCTACCGGGTCGATCTCTCAGTTTCGCGTTGAAGTTGCAGCTGTTGCATTTAGTGCTGTGCAAGAAGCAAAGAGAAGATCGTGCTTAAAGGGAAGAAAAAACACTTGTAGCTGTGATTTATCGCGTTGATTTGTTAAAGGACGCAATAGCAGCTCTGCAGCATGTGGGAGGAATCCTGCAGACGCTTCCTCTCTGAAATTGGAGACGGGTGCAGTTGAGCTGTTAAAAGTCCTACTGTGCAGGACACACACAGAAACACACACAGAGACACACACGACTCATATGTATACTTGCAAATATTGATACTTTATACCTATCCATGCCTCAGTTTATCTGTGCAGCAATAAAACACAAAGGGGAATAATGTAAATACAGAGTTGAAATCTCCAAGATGGCTGCGTTCCCTGTTACTGCACAACCTGCTGTCCTCCCGCTTCACCAGCAAGTCACCGACTTAGTGCGCTTCTCAATCCCGTCGCTCGGCTCACCGGCTGCTATCTCACCACCTCATCTGCCCTAAATGGTCCGATAACGTCTCCCCTCTTTAATTAACAAGCAGCGGTAGAGTCCAGAACATCTCCAATGGTTTTACACTGATCAAAGAGCGGGGGCTCAGCGGCCATTACCATCCACGTGTAATCACAAGTCTTTTTCCAGCTCTCATTTGATAGCCCTCATTTCTGTCACTCTGTCCTCTGGGGAATATAAAGGGATGCACTTTCTAACTTGGTTCAGTTTGTCTTTGCACAACTTCCAAACTTTGGGAATTGAAACAGAGTGTCAAATAATGGAGAGGAAGGAGCTTTTTTTTTCTATGATGGCTTCCACAATAATGTATTGTGGAAGTTAATGGAAAAAATTTTACATCAGGAAGCCATGGTGTTGCAATAACTTTTGGCAAACAGACAATTCACCAATTTTTTACATTTCCTGTCATTTTCAAGGTTTGAAATAGACTAATTCCAGTCCATTTTTCAGGGCCGAAGGGAAAGGTTACCTGCGGTGTGTATGTCCTTCTTACTGATTTTCACAGTGCACCTGTCATTCCCTTACCTCTTGGATGTAAAGTGGACATTGAGTGGCGCCGGCGGAGATTGAACATGGGATGTCGTTTAAATTGTCAGCGTCTCATGAATTTATTTTATTCGCCCAGAGCAAAAGATCGTGGCAAAAAGGGGATAATGGTGGATGTGTGTGCACTGCCTGCGCTTCTGTTGGTCTTTCATAGTGTCTCTGTGTCAATTTTCATCTTTGTCTCGCCGTTCCACTGTGGATTTTATGTTGAATTCAATCTGTCTTATTGGGCAAACATGCCAAAAAAGATTTCTGAATATGTGAAAAGATATGTAATAGTAGCCTTTTCCTCTCTGAGTCTCGCTCTATTACTTTTCTCCCAACCTGGCTACTTTATAAACATATGTATAAGAAAGCTAAGTACTTAAAGACCTACAATATCAACACAAAATATTTATTTTCTGTAATTTTATCAGCTTTTTTATGTAAATTTAAAAGACACTACCAATACATAGAAGTAGCAGAAGTCTTTTGAGAAATATCTTAAATACCCAAACAAAGCCACCTAAAAATAACAGGTGAATTGAGCAGGTTGTACGAAAAAACAAAATTCCCTCCCGTCTTTTTCTTCTCTCATCAACCGTGCATGTGTTCGTTTTCCGCGCTGCCTTCTTGGCTTCTTGTCTGGCTCCTATTCAAGACCTCCTGCCTGGATTAACCTCAAAACAATGTAACAGAGAGGCTGTTTGCCACCACTGCATTACCCCCCCGCCCCCCTCTGGACACACTTACGCAGACACACAGATGCATATGGCCAATTATCCCCAGCCTATTACAACAAATTATATCCCTCCTGTCTGTGTCTAATACCCCTTTTATGCATGGTGTGGGTCCGCTGACTGTGTGTTCAACATCAGTTTGACCTGTTCTTATCAGACTGCCATCACGCGTTCATTTCTGGCTGCACTGCAAACAGAGCTTTGAGTTACACAAAATGGTCACAAAATGGTGCAACGTGTGAACCAAATAAATAGAAGTTTAAATTCAAGCAGAAGACACGTTTTGACCCATTCATATTGACCACCAACATATAAGTGGACAGATATAAACACACTTTCTGACAGGCGTACACACACATGCCCATGTGTGTGATGGCTTGACATGGGGATGTTAACCCTGGAAAACACGGTGTTTCTCGATGTTAGGTTGCTGCACACATCACCGTGTCTTTATATGGTTGACCAAGTTGTTCAAGGACTTGTAGGCACACGCACAAGCTGTCTGTTATTCCCCGCCCGCGTTCGAACAGACACACTCTTGAATGTCAGCACACGTAACGTAATGTCGGCAAGCGCATGAACATACATAAGACATGCTTACAAGAGCACGCATGGGTAGACACCTTACATACACAGTATAATGAGCCCCTGCGCTCAAAGTATGCTGTCGCCTTCTGTACCTTCTCTATAAATACAATCATTTGCATACAGCAGCTTAATGTGCGCGTATGCAATATGTTTGCCTGTGTGTGTGTGTGTGTCTTTGTGTGTGTTTGAGTTTGAGAAAGAGAGAGAGCGGCAGTCAGGAAGTCATTGAGGGCCCCTCAAGTTTGGTGGAATGCAGAATTTCGGGGGGATGGGTGAGCGAAGTTTGGTCTGACAGAGAGGGAGAGTAAAAGAGACTTGGGAGAGAGGGGTGTGGTTTTCCGAATCCAAGGAAACACACACACGCACGCACGCACGCACGCACGCACGCACGCACGCACGCACGCACACACACACACACTTTTTCTACAACCTACTATATTTTTACAGTATGAATAGGCTCTCACAGATGTTCACTGTTTATATGGCCCTCATCAGCTCCGATTCAACCCTCTCTCTTAGCAGCTGTGCCAAGCACACTCACACACACACACACACACACACACACACATGCACGCATATACTAACAGGCTGGAACTTGCTATTTTTAGTCACAGCCTTGGGGGATGAGAAAGTGCAGCAACAGGCAGAATATAGTCTTTTCTTGAAAAAAAGGGAAAAAACTAATTTGCAGTTTTCTTTGTTCATCTAACACCTTCCCCTGCTTCCTTCGTCCTGCCCGGCTGGATATAGTATTCATCCAGTAAGCTGATAGGGGAAGAACCTCCAAAATGAGGCCCAGGCCCTTCCTCACCTGCCTTGGATAACGTCGGCAACAGAAAAAGAAAACCCTCAAATCAGCATTCTTAACACCCCACACTGCTCAAAAATGTCTGACAGTGACTTTTTGCTGCCACCGTCTCGTTCATTGTTTGCTGTTAGAGTTTTTATCTACAGTCAAAATTAGCCGACAGTTACTGCAAGAGCAAAGGATTCAATCATGGTTTTTATTTTGAAGGCTAATGCCAATATCAGTGCTGGTGATTGTGGTGCCCCTGGAAAACGGCTGGTGTTTTTAAATGCCAAAAAAGAGAGAATTCTGAAAGAAGTGGGGTTTTTTCTACATTATCTATTCTTTTCCAGCAGGACATGTTGATATTCAAACTGCAGCTTTATAGTGTGACGGAAAAATGCAGAGGCAGTCACTGGTTGATGGTCGTACTGTGATACCAGCTGTAGTGTAGAATAATCTTTAGATATATGAGAGGGAAAGAGAGTGATATATGTGCTACTTGACAGCAGACATCGCACTCAACAGTGACTCAGATAATCAAATAGTCACGCAGTCAAGGTCTGGAAAATGTCGTGAATACTGAGTTGGATAACGTGAAGGAACATGCAGAGTGACCAAGATGGGAAACATGTCCGGAGAAAAAAAACAGAGATAGAACTTGTAGATGCTTTTAAATGGACGCCTTGCCAGCGTTTCCATGTGTGTCCAGTTATAGAGCTGAATGTCCAGAACGCAGCAGCACTAAACTAATAAAGAAATGTGTGTTTTCACTGTTTTGAATTTCAATGAGGCTTAGATGCATCCTGAGTAAAGTGAGGTGGGGGGTGGGGGGTGGGGGGCGGTTAGGTAAAATTGATTTTCGGCTGAGTAGAAGCAGCTGCTTGAGAGCGAGCAAGCGGGTGCGACGGCGCGCACACACACACACACACACACAAACGTCAGCAAGAATATGCCGGCATGTATGCACAATCACACACACTTATACTCACCCGACTACTCACACACTCTCCAGAAGGAAGGTTAATTGAAGGTTATAACTGGGGATCTGAAGACGAGAGCCTTTCAGCAGTAATGTGTGTGTGTGTGTGTGTCTTTCAACCCCTTTGCTTGCCCTGACCTCCCCACTCCCCATTTCTTCTCTCTGTGTCTCTCTCTCTCTCTCCGTCTTCAACCAAAGCGCAGTTAAAATGTGCAGCCATGCAGATACCTACAATCTCATTAATTCAACCCATCGGCTATACTGCAGTGCTAGCTCTCTCCCCCTCTCCTTCTCTCATATGCAAACACTTCCTCTAAAAGGTTAATATAATCTGCCGCTGCCGAGATTAACTATCTGTGGATACACTCTAAGAAATCATGTGTCAACACATCTCTCTGCCTTTTGTTTAATTTTATCTGGCCGTGAAAGTGTTAATCTGTATAGATTTTAAAAAGCATACAATATGAGGTGTGAAGTGTTTTTGGGATAATAAATATAGGAGATAGGAGCAACTGATTGATCTCCTTAATGGATTAACTAATATCTTGTGCACAACCTAACCCTTCATCTAGACTTTCATTCTGTAAAAACGTATCTCATTTTTCCATATTCTTGAACGTTGAACCATCTGGTCGAGGTGGTGGCGAAATTGTCCCCCAAGAACTTGTTGAACCTGGGAACAGCATGATTTCTGAATCCCTGTGAGCTCCAGTGGGGGCTGCTCCGTCGCTGGCCCGGACCTCTGACCTCTGAAAAAACATGGCGGCTTTCTTTTCTTTTTTTCCCCCAGCTCTGGCTTTGAGTTGAGTTAACTGTTGGTGTGTCAGTATAGAGATACTGGATCCAGCCTATAAGCGCTGGCGAGGTGTTTGCAGTGATTGTAAAATGATCGGTATGTAGCGGAGACCCGTGTCGTCGAGGATAAAGCCGTCTCCTCAGAGTCAGGGATTGGCTTTACGTGATAGGAGGCTTTGTTGACGGTGTGTATCTGCTAATGCGCGCGCGTGTGTGTGTGCATGCTCATAATAGCACTTTGTATTCATGCGCGTTTTTTCTCCATTTTTGTGTGCGTACATGTGAGCGAAACTTGTGCACAGTGGCGCTTTTGTGTCTGTGTGTATTAGGCTTTGTGTGCCCTCGTGCGCCTGTGCGTGTGTGCGCGCCCTTCTATCGCTCCCTCTCGGAGCCTCTCTCCCACACACACTCATTAAAATGTCATCCTAAGCAGGGCCATCTATTCTGTCTGTGGAATGCAGTAGGCTGGGAGGGAGCGAGGCAGCAGCCACATTGAGTTCCTGGAAAAGCTGAGGGGCTGTAAGGGCGCGACGCATAATGTATGTTTTTGTCAATGCGTGTGTTGTCGTCCCATTTATTGATGATATTGATGTTTTCGAAAAGGCCCACGATGTCTTTCACTATGCTTATATTCCAAGAGAGGACTAAAGCAATCATTTCTACCCATCTATAATGACCTGCAGTGATTAAAAGTGTACTTATATAGCCGCCGTAGCCATGCTATAGCTAAAGCACACCACCTAAAGGAAATGTAGCCACATGTTGGAGATATGCTTGCAGAGATGCGATGCAGAGGCTAAAAGAACTGGTCCACTTGGGCTGTTCTCTTCTTTAAGTGTCTGATGTCAGAGAAGATTGTAGATGGGGAAGAGGAATTGAAGCAACTGAGAACATCCAGGAAAAAAACATCTTCTCCAAATCTTTTGTTCAAAGCAACTGACGTTCTCCATCAGAGTGGATAAACATACATTCATAGAAAATGGCAGAATATACCACAGAGGAAATTAAAGAATCACTTTGGGGAATACATTACATACAGTGCCCTACGTTATGATGCAATCTCATAGCACCTGGACCCTGAAGTGTTGTGTAAAATAGGCTATAGGACGATTGTAAGGAGACCCTTGGATGTACACTGAAACACACTTGTAGGGATTATCACAGGAATACTGTTGTGAAACCATAGCAGATAAGAAATACCTAAAAATAGAGACCGCTTCTGCAAACTGTACAGCAGAAGAGAAGCGCAGGAAGCTCACAGCAGAGCTGCTGTCAGTCTCCTGCTTTCTCCTGCCTCCCTCCTCCTCCCCTCTCCCTCACAGTGTGTTTAGGACTCTCCCACCATTTCCCTCAAGCCCCTCCATTTCACTGGTAAACAGACAGATGAATAATTTAATCTTGATCGATTCGTTTGTTTTGGGCTCAAATGTCAGGGTGTCATTTGATCACCACCACCCCGTCCACCTTCCCGCCTCCTCATTACTCTGAAAAAACAGGCTTTCCTCCCTTTAATGACGATGAGGAGGAGGTTGCCTCCCCGTCGCCGAAATGTGTTAATTGAAGGAATCTGTGTTTGGTTTTTGCACTGCTCTGTCGTTTGCCATCCCTGTGTGTGTGTGCGTGTGTGTGTGTTTTGCTATAACTAAGTTTTGATTGTGTAAATGTATGTGTGTGTGTGTGCGTGCGCGCGTGTGCGTCCTTACCTAGCCAAAAAGATACGACTGTGCAGCGTTTCTACTCTGACCCTGACACTGTTAGCGTTAAAGTGTGAAGACCAGTCACCGTGTTGTTATTTTCTCCTCTTCCTCTGCTCACAGAGCGCAGAGGAAGCCTGGCAGACAAGGGGGTGGACGGAGGGAAAGAAGTAGAACAAACAAGAAAAAAAAAAAGGCAGGCAGATGAGTGATGTTAAGATGAGAAGGAGGGGAGAAAGATGAGGATGGAAAACAGCAGGGGACGTTTGGAAAGAACCAAAGAAAACAAGTAATTGTCAGAGGAATTAAGGGAGGGCATGCAGAGTAGGAGAGGAGATTGAATGAAACATTTATAGAAAAATAGAAAAAAAAATCTGTGTGAGTGTAAACATGAAACAGAAATGCCTGAGGTGCACTTGCTGCTTTACTGCATCAAACAAAACAACATGTTTGTGGAGAAAATCAAGCACATAGCCACCAGTGCCTGATTAAACTATGAATAAAATATAATTCATTTAAAATGTCACATGATTAGTTGCTTTACCAGCTGCTTTGTGGGAAAGAGTCTCTACTGCAGCCAGTATTCACACTTCTTTTTTGTTTTTTTGTTTTTATTTGGAGCTAAGTAATGTGTTCAAGGCTGCATCAAGGTATGAGAAAAACAATACAGCAATGAATAAATTCTTGTTCCCTTTGGAGGTGAGAGTTGTAATCAGGATGCTTTGTGATTTAGGGTAGTGGACAGTAACATTGGTTTCCTGGAAGTTAAGTCATGGTTGGTGGTTCATACGTATCTCTTTAGCCATGACGAGAGATCATCAGCTCGATGAATTCAAAAATAAGCCACGTAAAATACATTACCTCCTGAGATTTTTATCAGGCAGGCAGCAAGAGAACAGTGAATGTCAGATGCTTTCATGAGACGGATAAAGAAAGGTCTCTGTCAGTGTGTGAGAGCGGGAAACCATAGATGAATTCATCTGTAATGGTGCCTAATTTTGACCTTGAGTGCTAGAAAATACAAAATCATCAGCAGTGCAGAAATCTCAGAACACAAAGGGAGGGAGCTGGTGCGAAAGAGAGATGTGAAAACAAATAAGTGATGGAAAGAAGATAATAAGGCAATGAAAAATAGGAGAAAGGGAAAGTTTTAGTTTGTGTATGTGTGCGTGTGTGAGTGTGTGTGTGTTGGAGGGCACAATAGCCCCTGTGTTATCTGCTGAGGATGATGAGGGAAAAGGGGGCAGCTGGTTCACATTTCCATGGTGCAGGGAGATGGCAGCCAGCTGCACTAAAGCTCTGAAGTCGACTTTCTCTCACACACACACACACACACACACACACACACACACACACACACACACACACACACACACACACACACACACACAAAGGGAGCTGCAGGATAGTTTTTATGATCACGACTAACGTGCATGTTGTGACTCAAACTTCTGTCTCAGTCTGAAGTTTCACTCGTCAGATTCACAGTCAGAAAGCAGCTTTAATCCATTTGTAGAAAATAAGTTTCCAATGTGTCGAACAACAAAGGCTGATAAAGAAAAAGTTGAATTAGCGAGCGGCTCCTTTGGTCAGCTCAGTGAAAAATGAGCCGACGTTTACACGCTGAGCAGATCTTTACTTCCCTTCTCTGCTCTTACTCTCTCTCCTTCTCCTCCTACTCTCAGACGAGTCCTGGCTTCCTTCCAGCTGGATCCCAAAACGGGCTTCCCCTCCCCAAACTCACTCTCTCTCACACACACTCGCACACACACACACACACACACACAGCCTCTATTTATAGCCACTCACAAGTCAGCCTCAACACTGCTGAACCATTCTCTGTGAAAATGATAAGAGGAGGAGGAGGGGAAAGAAAGAGTACTTGAGCTCGTCATTAACCAGATCTCGCTCGCCCGCTCGGGTTCTCTCTATGCAAACACACACACACACACACACACACACACACACCAGCTGTAAGTGCCATCACTCACAGAGGACTGCAGACAAAGGAGCTGACCTGCAGGACGGCGGCCTCATGGCTGCAGAGACTGAACACCGAGAGACAGAAAGAAGCTCCTCCTCTCCATCTTTCTTCACTTTAATCTGAACGTTAGCTAAAAAAAACACGTTTATGGTTTGTTCAAAACTCAGCGCAGCTCCTGAAGTCGAAGCAAAGAGGCCCAACATCCCGAAGGAGAAGTTTTCAGGGGCCGAACTAACAAAGAGTGAAGAAACAATCAGCTGTCAGACGGGCGCGACGTGTTTTCTGTTCACGAGAAGTTTTATCCTCCTTTTCTATGAAAAGTTCTCAAAAACAAACATCAAACTTCTCAAAGCTAAAATGTTCAATTTTATCGGACAAACAACCACAAAACATCTGATCAACGATCACATATGATCAAAACAGCTAAATAAATCCGGACGTTAGAGAAGATACAAACTGGAGGAGTTTGGCATTTTATTTGAAAAACTACTGAAACACTGATTTTTAAATTTTGTTCAATTCATTTTCTTTCAGGCAACTAACAGATGAAAAAATGCAGCTTTTCAGTTTCTTCATATTAAAACACATCAGGTACTTTCATGTTTTCGTGCAAATCGTTGACTTTTCTGGGTTCGGTGTGTGAAAACTGAACAGCATCAAACTGTCGCCTCCTCAGAGACGCTCGACATCACGAAAGCTTCACATTAAAGCTGTTATAACGTCAGTGAATACGAGTAAAACACAACACACACACTGCAAATACAAAGAAACACACACGATGCTGAAGCGGATGTTTAGCAGGTAAATGTTCAGCATCTTAGTTTAATGTGTTAGCGTGCTAACATTTGATAACGTCTGTAGTTCTGCAGGTGTTTGTTTGCAAAGCTTCACACTGAACAATCAAACACGGACACACAAAGACGCCGAACGTCTTCAAAACACAGTTTCAGAGCCCCCCCCCCGAGTCTGAACAGCAAACTGTCTGAGTCGATGTTGTAGATGTGAAACCACAAAAATCCTTCGTCCTGAACTGCTCCCGTCCTCTTTGCGGTCCTCGTGGATTTCCTGTGTAGATTTCTGTGCACATGCTTTTTGCAGATCACTCGTGAACCAGCCATCTGTTAGCTCGTTCTCCTGGGAACAGTCCACACATCCTGCACATCTGCTCGTCGTACTGAATCTGAATTACGGCCCACATCTGTAGATTTGTAGACGGGTGAGCTGCAAACAGTCAATCTGTCAGCGGGCGTCAGAATACATTTAAACCATGTGGAGACAACAAGTCAGACATTTTGAAGTTCATAAAAGGAGCTACTGTTTTTTTTTATCTCTCTGTTCAAACGGGGACCAGAGAAAAGATATTTCAGCACATTTGGAGCCGGATTTCTAATGTTTCTGCGCAAAAAGCTCATAAAAGCCTCTTCAAAGAACAATGGACCCACATAAACCTCATAAACCCTCTTTCAAACACTGTAAGAAACCCCAGAACTGTTTGATTATTTACCAGAAGACACCTCGAACAATCTCAAATGAGCCCTGATGAAAAACATCTCAAACATCTAAACGTCTACAAACAGACCCACCTTCAACTTACGGATTCATTTAACACTGACAGGCTGCTCAGAAAGACCAAAAACACCATTTAAGAACATGTGAGTGGCCTAAAGAACCAAGAAGATCCTAAAAACACCTTAAGGGCGGGGCGGGGGCGGGGGGGGCTGGGGGGGGGGGGGGGGGGGGGGGGGGGGGGGGGGGGGGGGGGGGGGGGGGGGGG
>JAVQJZ010155221.1:0-12135 GCA_036025355.1 Leiopotherapon unicolor
TTTTTTTATTGTAACAGAGGATAAAGAGATGGCAGGCTGGGATGCACACATGATGTTAACAGACAGTAGTGCTGGTTTGAACAGAAAAATAGTGGAAATATACTTAAAATCTGAATGAACTGAGCAGAAGCCTCAAATTCTGACCGTCTCATAGGTAAAGCACACAGTGATTTTGAAATGCGATATTTATATAGTGTTGAACATTAACTTTTTTGTACTTCAATCCATCCATCCATCAATCCTGTTTAGGGATCAGGCCTGTCCCATCATGCACAGCTATTATCTACAACATAAATGATGGCTGTTTTCCATCCAAGTGTCCCCATAAACCACCACAGAGTGATGGGGTGCCAACATGAGCAACACTGGGCCCTGAAACAGCTAAATGAAGTCAATTAATCTATTATTATATTATTCTAAACAGAGAATATCTCAGTCTCCGGTTCATCTGAGCTGCATCTTTCCAGCTTACAGAAACAAACGCACTGTCATCGGGTTCGGACTGCGACCTTCAGTCCTGAGCTGCCGGCTGTCCACATATTTGTTTTTGTTTGGTTACTGGAAGCTGGAATCTGGGTTTCCCACATAAGCAACGCCTCCCTGTCCTCTCTGATTATTACAGAGACAAAACATGATCAGTCAGTTGAATCAACTCTGCACAGTGTGCTCATGTTTGCCTGTGTCTGTCCACATTGTAGAGACAAGCTAATCATTAATTGATGGCTTCATCAGTTGACAGAAGAGATCTCAGTCAGTCAAATTGCTCCCCTACAGACAGAATAACTGTCTCTCTGTTTGTATCTGCAGATTTTTCTTCACTGTATTAACTCGTTTTTTTTTTCTTTCAACCACTTCTGTAAGAAGCTGAACTTTGGAGGAAACCAGTCTGTTTGTCAGGATGAGATCAGGAGTTTCTCTTTTCCTGCTGTGTCTCCTCATCAGCCTCTCTGAAACGGTGAGTTTCATGCTGTCATTTATGTTCTGTTGTTCAGTGTTCAAAAACACTATCCCTTTATTTTTCTGCAGATATGTATGTTTGTCATCTGTATGAAGGAGAATTTCCCCACATTCATTTCTGTTTGATGTTCCTAAATGCAGTTAGTCTGATAAATGTAGTATTTTCTAAACTGCTTTTAGTGTTTGCAGTAGCTTCCAGACTCTCAGCTGTGAGAAGCCAACCAACAAAGCTTTCTGTGTTTTAACCCAGCACCATTTTTCGGCCCAGTGCACGCTTTGAGATTTCTGTTGTTCTAACGATAATAAGGAGGCTGATTCATGTCCAGTGGCACCACCTCTGATTCAACTGAGACCCTGAGACCACCAGTGGTTTTTTAGGTCAGAGATATAGGTGAGATTTGAAGGTCTGAAAGGTCAGAAGTGTAAGGCAAACAAACAGTGAGGCCAGCAGAGTAACGTAATCTCTCTTATTGGTTGAGCAGCAGGAAAAAGTTTACTAGTAACAACAGACATAAAGATATTACACTCTGGTACCAAGCAGGGAGGAATTTCCTCAGATTGTGAGGAACTGATGACAGAAACTGTGCTCAGTTATACTCAGTAAGAATTAAACATGTTAACTGATCCTTCCATTTAACTGTTGTGCATAAATATATTGATTTGTAACTATTGCTCTTTAATTGCTCCTGCAGGCGGCTTCAGAAGATGAATCAGACGTAGAGCAGCCGATGCAGGAGGTCCAACAGGAACTAGATAAGTTACCAACCGATCCCCTCACGCCTCCAATCAACGTTTCAGACCCCACAGTCCAAAAAGCACCTGAGAGAGACGAGTTGTTGGGTCCACCTAAATGTCTGGAAAAGAGGTATGTGTTTTTAATTTGGTTGTTTAATGTTAATTTTCTGAAGTCAAGTCTGTTCCTACTGCAACTTGCTAGGTCCCTCTCATGAACAAGAAGATCCCCAAAACATAAAACCTCCAGCCTAATGATTCAGAAGTTTTTTCTCAGCTCATGTTAGTTTTACAGTTCACTAATAAAACAGAATGATTCATCTGTGTTTGCAGTTTGTGTGAACTGTCTTCCAATATTTGTCAGGTTTACTCGTGCATCATGTGACCGGGTATTTTGTTCTCCATGGGAACGTTGCATCGAGGGACAGTGCTCCTGTAAACCGCCCTACTTGTGTCCAATAAACGAAGTGACCCCAATTTGTGGGCATGACGGTAGAACCTACCGCTCCTACTGCCAGGTAATTCACATATGAGGCTGTGCATCAACAGCTAGTCTAGAGTAGTCTTATTCACTGCTAATCAGTTTCAATTTTTCTTACAAGAGCCTTTTGATGAGATGCCAAATCAAACAACAGTCTCTGAATGAAGTGATATTTACAAGATCAGGCAGATCATAATGGTGCAGCCCTTTTAAGAGAACATATTACTACTGTTAAGCTGGTTTTGGGCTTGGAAATGTTGACATTTTTACACTATTTTTTACAATGTGATCTGTTTCCCAGGTGATGGCTGTCTCATGTCTGTTGAAGAAACCCGTCATGTCTCACTTTGGTCAGAATTGTGAAGGTTCGTTGTGACAGATACATTCAGTACTTTGTAATATTTTTAGTATGATTGTTATATTCTTCCTGATAGTAATTGTGATCTGTCACCACAGGTAATGAGCCAAAGTTTCAGAGTTTTATAGACCCAGACACGGGATTGGTAAGCATCTTCATTCCTGATGCTGGGAAACCTGATGGTGGGGAGAAGTTTCCGGTATGTAAGAAGATCTGGAACATGGCATCCGCTAACGTGGTCTGCAAGGAGGATGGGAACCCACTGTGAGCAGAGACATTTATATGCATGTTTATGATATGAATACTAACATATAAAAATTACTTACCAAGATTTAAACTTGCAGGATAGTTATACATTTCCATCAGCTAGCTCCATCAAAATGAAACCTTTTCCTTCCACAAAGTCAAAATGCGTATCATTTTGTCACTGATTGTCATTATACTTACAATATACCTCATGTGTCTGTACACAGTGGTGCAATGGCTATTAATTCCACATCATACAACTCCCTGACAACCAACCGTGACCACAACCAGACCCCAAGATGCGTTAGCGTCCTCTGCCAAGGTTACGAGAGGTCACTGGCTGAGTGTGTAATCTACGACAAGATCATTATTCATCAAAGGCGGCTCGCTACAGCAACCTGTTATGAGGCACCAAAGTCAGGTCAGTCCTATACTGATTCTGCATTATTGTTTTGTATTGGTTTGCTCAGTAAGTGGTGTTCACTGAGTGCACAACATAATTCACACCACCAACCCACTGACGGGATATTCACGACTTTTATCTCGTCCAGACAGGACATGTGTTGGGTGTCTCTTAACAGTATCTCTGGTTGAGGTCAGCTGTTCCGCTGTTGTTTACAAGGGAAACTACAAGGGGAAATAAAACCTTTCTACATCTTGCAGCATATGTGGACCCAAACTGGCTCATGTTTTGTGTTCTGGAGACAAAACAAAACAATCATACTCATCTGCGATTAACTGAATATCTGTGACTTTGCAGAATCAATCATAACAGTAGTTATTAGTTTCAGATGATAATTCATAAACAATTATTCCCTCACCTGACGATTTTTTGGACTTTGATTGTATCTTCAAGGACCACGAAAAGAGACAAACTCCTTCAACATAACCAGGGTACAAAATTGTCTCTTTTATTTTGATATGCATTTCCAATATTGTGACTTGTGTTTCAGAGTGTGAATTCAGATGCGCAAACACAAAGTGTGTGCCTCTGGACCAGACTTGTAATGGAATTGATGACTGTGGCGACCGCAGTGACGAGATGTGCTGTAAAGGTAAAGCAAACACACACACACACACACAAATGGATTTGATAACCCTGTAATAATTGTATTTATTAGGCTGCAGGAAGGGTGCTTTCCACTGCAAGTCCGGCATGTGTGTGCATAAAAATGCTATCAGAGACGGACAGCTCGACTGTTTGGATGGTGCAGACGAATCCCGGAAACATCCATGTGAGAAACACAAACATTTTAAAGTACATTAAATTTAAAGTACATCAATAAAAACAATACTGACTTCCGTTCAGTTTGTAACAGCCTCAGAAACATTACACTCCACACTGCAGTAGTTTAGCAGCTGACAGATTTTAAACACAGTGGTGGAGCACTATTAGGCCGGTTTTGACAATACAACACCATCTGAATGAAAAGAGTGTCTGTAGTGTTTTTAAAGTATTTCTCTTCTCCACAGTGCCAGCGGAGGATAAACAACTCAAACTGTCAGGTATGCCTGTACAGTACCTGAGGAGTAAACCTTTCATTGTTAGTGGTGGTAATAACATTTGTTTTGTATTTTTTCTTCTTCTTTTCAGAGTACATCTCTCCCAAAAATGGTATGTACCCTAAATGTGACACCTACAGTTTTAGGATGTTCATCTTCATGTACTACCACCTGGTAGTTTGTGCTTGTTTCTCTCCTGTTTTAACTTTAACAATGTCCCACAGTACACAAAGTCAGCTACATAATAAATGGTTAGTGTTGCAGTCAAGTTACTTTAAGTCCAAGTCAAACCTCAGGTCACTTTACCAGGTTTATCAAATCACCTCAACAGTCATCAGCATCACAACTGGACATGAATCTCAACAACTCTGAGCTTGTGTGTCTAGTGATAAAGAACGACAGAGTGTTTCTGGAGTCGAAGTTGTACTGCGGGATACCCAATGCCACCACAGTGGATGATATGATGGTGGAGGAGCGAGGGTCAAGATCCCGAGTCAAGAGGGTGGTGGGAGGAATCCCAGCAAACCCGGTCAGTCAGGAAAACATCTCAATGTGTTGTTATTTCTTGCATCAGTTCCCAACGTGCATAATGACAGAAAATGTCTGGTTCATTGTGATGATCCTGTGATTTTCTGTTCTGCAGACTCAGATCCAGTGGCAGATTGCTCTGCAAGAAAACAGGAAGATCGACTGCGGTGGAGCTTATATCGGAGGATGCTGGGTGCTCACTGCCGCTCACTGCGTCAGGTAGGACGAGCGTTTAAGTTAATGTAAATGACAACAGGAATATTAGCATGAATTATTAGCAGTTGTACTGGATGACAACATATAAGACAACCCTTAAGATATCCATTTTTTGATTTGGTGTACATATGCAACTCTTTCAGATTCATCACTGAGATTCTCGCCATTCAAAAGCAATATCTGATGTGAAATCTTTTGTCTTATTAGTATCCTATTATATAATACAACTCCCACATTTTCAATATCCATAGCCCAGTACAATAATTGTAGCACAAATGGTTGCAAGTATTGTAGTCACAGTAGCAAACAAATCTGTGTTGTTATAATGGCATTAGCAATCATAGCGCTACATGAAGAAGTAAAATTAGTTGTTGTGGCAGGAGTGCTCTCTCAACTAATTGTAATAATATCAGTCTCTCATGTGTCTCCTCATCAGGCCGAACCCTTCTGCATTCAAGGTGAAGTTTTCTCTCTGGAAGAGGTCGAGAGCTCAGGACACAACTGACATTGTTCCTGTGGAAGACATTCGCATTCACCCCAGGTATGTATCTGTGGAAACACTAACCCTCCTTACTCAAAGCACATTAACGTTACCTGACTAGCAAAGGCAAACATTTTTAATAATCTGTTGTTTTTGGGTTTTTTTTTCAAATGCTGTGCAGGTACAATGCCAGCAGCTATGAGAACGACATCGCTCTGGTGCAGCTGAAGAAGCTTCCATACAAAAAGGAGTGTGTGGAGGACAACCCGGCCATCAGCGCCGTCTGCGTCCCCTGGACAACTGAACTTTTTCAACCCAACCATACCTGCAGCATCTCTGGGTGGGGGCGAACCGCAGGTGTGTGCATTACTGAACAGTATTAGAAATGACAGCTTCTTATGGCGAGGACAGAAAGAGAAAACACTTCAGGTGACTCAAAGTGAAAGGAAAAACATATCAGCTCCTTATTACACCAAACACTCCTCTATGCAGATGATATATGAATAATCTGGGATAATCAATCTGACAATCAAATATTCATGTCATGTTTTGATAGGAGGTCATGGATTTTGTTGTGTTTAATCAAAACAAATCATGCCAATCAACATACCATTTATAATAATCAAATACTAATAATTAAACAATCATCATTTTTATTTTGTGAGTTTTTATGAACGTGATTTATTTTGTCTGACAAACGTTACATTTTGTGGATTGAATTTCATGAACGTTATACTCCTGAATCATTGTGGGTGAGATTGTCAACCAGCTGTAAACATTTGAAAATGATCAGTTCATGTTTAAATATTAATGTGTCTTCATTCACAGATGGGAAAGCGGCTCAGGTGTTGCTTTGGGCCAACGTGTCCATCATCGCTGACTGCAAGAATTACTACAAAGATCGCTTCAAACCAGGCATGATGTGCGCAGGTCAGTGTGTGTGTCGATGAGCCGTAGACCCAAAACAAGCTGCTTTACAGCAGATGTGAAGGTGCTGATATGTGTGTGTGCAGGCGATCTGAAGGGCAGCGTGGACTCTTGTCAGGGGGACAGTGGAGGTCCTCTGGTGTGTGAGGACGAACTTGGTGTTTCCTACCTGTGGGGCATCGTCAGCTGGGGAGAGAGGTGCGGCCAGCCGGGATTTCCTGGAGTTTATACGCAGGTAACATTCATGTACACATACATGATGAAAGACAGGGAACACACATAAACAAACAAACAGAATACAAACAACATACACAGAGAAGATTTCTTTTTAAAAAAGCTTTATTTGCAGAGAGATGGTCGACCTCTCGTCTTTGGAGAAAACCAGATTGTCTGCTCCAATGAAGAAACTCCACATTTAGGCCTTGATGATTGTTTAGTTCTGGATCCTCGCTGACAGTCAGCACAGAGATCCTGAAGCTGAAATCAGCTCAAATCAAACACACACTCATTTTATTATTCATATATTACAAACATGCATCACATAGTTTGCTTTCATATTTGGTACACAAATGATAAAATAAGTTCATGTTATTGTAGGATCATTTTATTCATATTTCTTCTCTCTGACAGGTTGCTCATTACTTTGAGTGGATCAGACATCACACAGGATGGCCTGCAGTCACCAAGTTCAACTCCTAAAGAGGCGAACACACGTAAAAAGCAAGAACATTTCAACAAAATATATTTTCTTGTTGCTATGTTTAACAAAATATTGACTCAAGTTAAAATAGCTGTCAAATTTCAGCAACTGTCTTTCTATGAATTGAAAATAAAAATGCAGTTTCTCCGTTTCAAAATATTTCATAGATTGTTTGAAAAGTGCAGAACGAGGATAAAGTATGTTTTACGGGAATAGAAATAAAAGGTTTTTAACATACCAGTGGATATTTTGACAGTATATTTGACAAATACCACAAAACAATCCAGGGATGCAGAATAAGGAGTCGGAAAATATAGTTTTATTTCACTGTGCTAAAGAAAAGGTAAAAAATGTGCAAAAATTACATTTCATGAAATAAAATCTCATGTGGCTCAATGAGACAGAGTCTGCAGCCGGATGGCGCTTCAGCCTGCAGAGGTCATCCTCCACACACACACACACACACACACACACACACACACACACACAGCTGAAATTATTTTCAAACAAAACATTGATTTTTGAGGAAATGTGACGCTGTCTGATTAACACATATAAGCTCTGAATGTGTTCCCAAATAAACTGAAGTGTTGATTGGACATCTTCATCACCTTCGCCAGCTCATCTTTGAGCTTGTTGTATTTCTGAACATCAAATCTTTTCCAAGATGCTTTTTTGTAGAAGAAGTGAAGAAACTGACCATCCTTCGCCTCCGTACACATGAAATCCTGCACAAAATTAAGTTTGTTATAATTCACATCAAGGTTCAGCTTAATTTCAGTGATTCATTACAGGATGACATCATGACAACAACATGAAGACATATTTAATCTAGAACATGATACATTTCTTCAGCACAAACCAACTTCTGACCGTTAAAACCGTCAAACACACTTGTGACGAGGTGAGCTGGTCCTCACAAAGACAGAAAACACACACACCTGTTTGGTGAGGATGTAGTAGGCGAGGAAGATCATGCTGGTGGTGTAAGAGATGAAGTAGGTGACGGGCTCCATGACGTCCCAGGCAAACACATACCTGCACACACACACACACACAACCATTACAGGAGTGCAGGTGAGGCGCGTCTGTGTGTGTGTTTGTGTGTGTGTGTGTGTGTCCCATACCACGTGAGGTAACCCAGGAATCCGCCCTGCAGGGACAGGTAGGCAAGCCCCACCCAACCCAGAAACGATGCTCTAGTCTCCGCCTCCTTTGCCATCTTGACCCTCACCTGTACACACACACACACACAGTTACATTCATATTCATGTATTATCTATAGTTTTTTTATATTTATGTATTTAGTTACAGATTTTAGTTTTACCATTTATATTATAGGGCTAGTTTTTAAATTATTACTTTAATTTGTATTTAATTTAGATTTAGTTTAATTTTATTTATTTTTGAGTGTTTTAGGAAACCTATTATTTATATACTATAAATATAAATGAAAAGTAGTAGCAGTATTAGTAGTAGTAGAAGTTGCAATAGTAGTAGTAGTAATATTTTGCTGCACCTCCTCCAGCGGCTGCAGCTGCTTGGAGTTGCTCCTGTCGGACCAGCAGCTCACTGTGTTTGAGGTGCTGCTGCTGAGGAAGAGTCAGAGCCGAGTGAAGCAGGTGGACCATGTACTTCATATCGTCCAGGCCCAACACGCGTTCATGGGACGAACCTGAAACAGAGTACTCCTTTAAAGTACACATACTATGCATTAATACTGAAACAGCATCCTCCAAATTTGTACCATTATCCTCAATCTATCCTCTGTCTCTTGGTGGAACAAGCTAGCTGTATCCCCATCTTTATGCTAAGTTAAGCTAACAACAACATGCCACACACTCACACACACACACTTGTACCTTGTCCAAGTGAGCGAACATTGTGTTTGACGTCATTGATGACCAGTTGAAAATCTTTATTCAAAACTGTTTCCATGAAAGTGCAGGAGGAAATCCTCTGTCCATCTGAGAAAGAAAAGAAAGTTGAGTTAATTCATGTTTTCATCTGCCGTCGTTGTTGTTGTTGTGTGTGCTCTTCAGTCTTTGTGAGGACCAGTGGAAGAAGATAAAAGTGAGGACATTTCGGAAAGTGAGGACATTTTGGGAAACTAAATATTTTTAAAAAGTAAAGGTAGAAGAATAAGTAGAAAACTTTTATCCTATCTTTACTTCTTCAAAATTCTGCAAATTAAGAATTTAGTTAAGGTGAGAATAATGTTCTCACCTTAACTAAAGAAAGTAATGATGCTGAAAAATATTTTGAAAGTGAAATTGTCCCGTGTGTGTGTTTGTGTGTCATCTCCGTCGAGCAGGCTGGCGCTGTGCACTCCGGGGTCTTTGACTGTGATGTCATGCAGCAGGTCGCCCACCGTGGTCAACATGGCCGTCAGCGTGAAGCGATGCTGCTGACCTGCAGGGAGGCGCAGAGAGAGGACCGGGCAGCCAAAGCTGTAACGAAGAGACACATCTGAGAGAGAGAGAGACGGTGATCAGGTTCAGATCAGGTTTAAGTTTAAGTTCAGGTTTGATATTAATCAGCATTTTCGTTTTGTCTGCTACAAAAACATGTAAATCATTAGTTTATAGATGGATGAGTGTCTGACGTGTTGCCAGTTCAGCGGGTAGCTCTCTGATGACAGTCTGCCAGAACTTCCTGTAATTGGTCCAAACCATCAAAACATGTTATGAATCTTGAAACAAACTGAACCAACATGCAGTTTGAATGTGAACAAAGCCTCCTTTTTCTATCAGTACAATATTTTGTGGGCTAATGGAGGTTTCACACCTTGTGACAATCTAGATTTCAGCTTCTTGATTGAACCACCCATCTGGAAACACCCATCTACTGATGGACTCATCCACAGCTCACACCACAATTCAGCATCTCATTCAGTCATCCGTAGAGAAGCTGATAAACAGAGCAGGAGGATGATCGAACAGCAAAACTTTTACTTTTGCATGTGAACAAGGACTGAACTGAACTTACTTTTACTAAAGGACAACATTTGTTAAGTTTTATGTCTGTCATGTTTCTGTTTCCTCTTCTGGCTCGCGTTTTATTTTGAAATCCCTAACTTTCCTCACACTTCAGGTCCCTTGACTTCCTCCCTTTGTGTGTGTTCCCGCCGCTGTGATTGTCTGCCCCGCCCTGATTGTTTCCACCTGTTCCCCGTTGCCTCATGTGCATATATTGTCTGTGTTTCCCCTGTCTGCCAGGTTGTCGTTTAAATTCAGAGAGATTTAGATTTTGTGTTTGTGTTATTATCATTATCAGCATCAGCATTGTTGCTGTTGGTTATTCGCTGTGTTGTGGGTTCATTTTGATTGTGTGCCTTTCTTGTGACACAACAGAAGGTCAAACTGTCACAACCTGTAACTTTAGCTCAGAAGCACAACTGTCAAAAGTACCAAATGACGGCGGTGTGAAACCCCCCTTCAGCGTTATTCTTTACTTGCCCACCACATGGTCTCAGATTTCATTTGAACCTACCTCACCCACCTGCAGTGAATCACTTCATTCACTCATCAGCCTCAACATACAGCCGCCCACTTCTCTGGTTCCTCTGTCACTTTGTCCGAGTTCCTCTGTTTTTGCTTTTGCCCCCTGAAATCAGCATTTCTGTCTGTTTTGGGGTCCCGTTGCCCCGAAATCCTGGTGTGACAAGTTCAGGGGCTAAAACAAGCGGAAACTCTGATAAGGTCCTTTTAACTGAGATGGTTTGGAGACATTGCTGTTCGTGTGATTTTACCTTTGGATGAAGGTCCACTGCTGTACCTGGAAACAGCACAGACTGACCACACCCACCTGGACTGAGAGAGAAAAATATCATTATAATTATTCATTATTAGATTTTCAACACCTTTGTTTTCATCTTTGCCCTGACAACGTTTCAAAAAACACATCCCCTCTCTGTGTGCAAATACACAGGGAAGTAATTTTTTATGTTTATGAAATAGGCAGAAATGTTCAAATCATTTTCACATGAAATAGGTGTGGTTACAGAAAAATGCAGCTGAGAGTCGAATGGCTGACACACAGAGAGAAAACAGGATGTGACAGAGACATGTGTTCACCAGCTGCATGTCTTAACACATCACACACACTGTCATGGTTCACCATCATCACTTCAGAGGATGTTAGATTACTGCACAGTAGTGGCAGTAGTAGAAACAGTACTGATCCTGCAGTAAAGCTGATGCACTAACAGAGTTAATTCTAGTAGCTGAACAGTAAAAATATTGGCAGTTGTTAAAATAGTGCAGGAAGTAGTAGAGGTATTGTTGTGTCAGTATAGTTGTGTTGACATAGTTGTAGAAACACCAGAAGTTGCGTTTGTTAAAATGTTGCTGCAGGTTTTAGTGGGAAGTTTTTGCACACTCACTGTGGTATTTCTGCTTTAACTTAAGATCTGAGTACTCCTGCCATGTTTTGATAAATGTGTGTCCCATGTTGATGCTTCGGTTCTCCACACTGTCTGTAAAAAGTACCTGATGTCTGAAATAGTCAAACTCTTAAAAGCGTTAATCTCACTGTGGAAATTGGTGGAGTTGCAGGTCGCGAGCAGCAGAAATTAAACCTGCAGAGAAATCTGGACGCAAAACTGATCTGAAGCTTTGTTTCAGTGTCGTCAAGCAGCCGACACCTGGAGGCTGAGGAAATGCCTGTGAGGCGAGTAGAAACATGATGACACTCAGGAAGAGAGAAGTTAACCCTCTCCTGACTCTTTCGGAGATTTCCCCTGAAAACTGACTCACATTTGACTCAAATCATGAACTGTCTCCTTACAGCAAATTAAAGGACATTAAAGATGAAATGTAGAGATGCTTCTTCATTTCCTGCACAAGTTTAACAACCTGAGTTTAAACTAAAGATCCTGCAATGAACATAAGAGTAAGTTGCATTTCCTGGTCATTTCCCGTGACAACTTCTTCTTTAAAATCAACAGGAAGTTAAACAGTGAGACAGTCAAATGTTTTACTTCACTAAATGGTATCAGTTGTTTT
>JAVQJZ010155238.1:0-15191 GCA_036025355.1 Leiopotherapon unicolor
AGAAGAAGAAGAAGAAGAAGAAGAAGAAGAAGAAGAAGAAGAAGAAGAAGAAGAAGAAGAAGAAGAAGAAGAAGAAGAAGAAGTTACAGTGCAGAAAGTAAATGTGATGCATTTCTTCCGCCCTCTGGAAATAATTCCTCACTTTCTTTGTCCTGCCTGAACAAAAGCAGCTCTGTATCTGACCACACAAAGTTTCTTTTATCACGGCTGAGCGACGAGAGTTCACCACAAAGAGACACGAGATGCAGAACCTGCTGGACCGAGGCGGACTCAGTGAAGTCCAGAGGATCGACTCGATCGCTGGAGTCTGTTTTGGTCTTTAAAAGGTGAATTCTGGGTGTTTTTTTTCTTCTCTCAGCAGATTTGAGCCACGCCTGCTTTTCCATCGCAGAGGTAAACATGTGGAGATGAGTGTGTGTGTGTGTGTGTGTGTGTGTGAGTCCAGAGCACATGACCGCATTCCTGACGGAGGAGGAGAAGAAGGAGGACGGGAATGAAACGCAGAGGAAGGAAGGGAGGGAGGGAGGAGGCAGCCAAAGAAAGAAAAGAAAAGAGGTGATGAAGAAAGGACAGGACAGAGGAAGGAGAGGAAAGAAAGAAGAAAAAAGGACAGGAAAAGAAGAAAAAGAGGCGAGGAGAGGGAAAAAAGGGAGGAAGTTTACTGTAGAGAACAAAATGTGAAGGACAGATGAAGGAAGGAAGGCATAAAGACAAAAAACTGGAAGATGAGAAGGAGGAAAGTAGACGGAGGAATGAAAAGGAAAGAGGTAATAAAGAAAGAAACAAAGTGGGAAGGAGAGAAGGGGTAAAGGAGGAATAAAAGTACAGAAGAGAAAGAGGAAGGAGGTAAAAAAGAAAGAGACAGGATGGATGAAAAGAAGAAAACGTGAGGCAGATTGGAGAGTATGTTAAAAATGCACTACAACCCCCAGAATGCACTGCAGGCCTCCAGCTGTAACCACAAAAAAGTATTTTAGGAAACTTAAACATAAACCTGAACTTTAACAAGACAATAAAACGAAGGAAGCAGCACCGCAGCAGCGAGCGTGCTGAATTTCAATAAACCACGGCCGGTCTCCATGACAACCTCGGCTCAATAATCAATAATTTAAGCAAAAGTACCAAAACTGTGAAGGTTCAACTTCTCGAAAGTAAGAAGTTTCTGCAGAACTGAAGATTTCTCCAAAGTGAGTAACTTTTATTGTGTGAAGTCTCAATATTTTGTTCCACAGTGAAAAATCTTAATTTCCAGTCTAAAAACACGAGAAAAGTCCCCGTAAAAAGACATTTTGTTCTCCTTAACATGTTCGCTGAGGTTTTTTCATCACGCAGGCGGTCACGAAGGATCTTAATCAGCCACCTGTTGACAGACGATTCAAAGAGTCGTCTTCTGCCTGCCGTCTGTAAAGTCTCAACATCTGCTGCAGTTAATGAAGGTTAATGTGTGTTTGAGACGTACGTTAGAAAAATAAATCTGTCGAGTACAAGAAACTTCATAAAGGAGGCATAATGTTAATACATGCATGGATCAGCCTGTCCATAATAAGTCTGAAAGTTAGTTTTTAGGAAATCAAGAAGCTCCCTAAGTATTATTATTATCAAAACAATTTGACATTTTGTGAAATCACACAGCTTTCTTTCATTAACATTAAATTCACTATATGAAATATACATTTTATAAGTGTACTTGGTGCTTTTCACAGTGTTGTGTTTCATTCATTTTACTTGTTTTCTGTTGGTCTGAGTGGAGTTTTTGAAAAGCTGCTGCACTGAAATGTTGCTCCTCGTTTAATCAGCCTGTTTTTTTTGTTTTTTTTTAGGCGTGTGGGCTCTTAATCAACCACCCGTCGTTGGAGCGTTTCTAACTCTCTAACTGTTGCAGCCGACAGATTCGGCCCTGCAGCATTTAAACTGGGTTAAAAGTGGAGGAAAAGTGGAGGGAAAGCTCGGCGTCTGCCGGCCAACGTCACCACAACAAACGGAGATAAATAAGGAGAAGTCTGAAGAACGTCGCAGCACATGACACTGACAGATATAAAATCACATTATCTGCATAGAAAATCACCCAGGATGATTTCAGATGATTAAACAAATGTTAACTCCTTTCAAATACCAAACTCCCCATTAAAAACATTCAAAATGTGTGTGCCCTGAAAAGTGGTAACCATGGGGGGTGTGCGGTCATTAGCAACGATTCATGAGCAGACATGAGCATCTTTCCTGTAGGGAGACGACCTCTGACATTAACAGCGGGGGATCATGGGAACTGGAGTCCCAAAGCGGCTGTACAGAAGCCCTGGGGAGCTGTTAAGGTTTAAACTGGGGGGGTCAACAGTCGGTTAGTCTGGTAGCCTGCAGAGGCGGCATGACAGTCATAAGATGTGTGTTCATGAGCGTGTTGTGACTGCAGCTAATTCAACATGAGAAAGAGATTTTTGTTCTTATTTTAAGGGAACTTTTCAGTGAGATGTGAAGTTTGTGCTGATATTGTTAAAATCTCATTCTACAGCATGAAAACTTTTCACATCTTACTGATCAGTTTTGACCCAAATAACTTTTATCTGAATTGTAATTTCAGAATCTCAGAATTACAAGAGCTTAATCTCATTATTGTATCTCGCCTCTGAGTTATTTTGTTCTCAGATTTTTCACATTTTCAAAGTTTTTTATCATCTCAGAGTGTGTGTACGTTCATGTGAGTAAATAAAAAATAATCCAACTGTGCTGACAGTGAATTCAGTCAAATGTACACACACACACACACACACACACACTCTGCAAAACAAACTGAAAGCTGTGTGTATTGTCAGTGTGTGTGCTGTCAGTGTGTATTATCAGTGTGTGTTGTCAGTGTGTATTATGTGTGTGTTGGGGCAGCCTGCAGAGCTTACAGTGTTTCACGAGAACCTCGTTTAACGGCAAACACACATTTCTGGGTTTGGACTCGGTTCAAAAACTCATTAGGAGGAAAATTAGCATAGTAAAGCCGGAGCTCGACCGAGTTTCACCCGGAGGCGAAGCAGCGAGCCGTGACGCCTTCAACTAACACACCAACTACGAATAACCGCAGAAACATCTCAATTCAAAAGAGAACAGCAGCACTCAACCAGCAACGTCCTTGATGATTTTTCTGTTTCTGATTCATGTTTGTGCCTCGTCACCAAACGGTTCAATGGCACAGTCCACAACAACTCTGCCCGCATTCATAACTAAGATATTTATCATTATTTCTGCTACTTTTTCCACAGGTACAATTTGAATAACATCCTCTTTTCTGACAGGTTATATAAAATCTTTGCCCCTTTAACAAAAAACAACATAATGAAACTGCTTCTTCTGTCACCTCTAAGATGAGACAAGATAAATAGTACAGAAAAACAGAGAAACTGCAAAATCTGCTGCTCAAATAAAAAACACTTTCTGGCTGATGGTCAAACTACGTTGTTTTGATTTTGGGGTTTACGAGCCAGTAAGGTTGAAAACGTGCCACAAACTCAGATCCGTGGTTCGACCTGCTGCACTGCATCAAATTTAAATATTCTACACTTTCTCCTGTAATTTAACCCAACATGATTGATATCTTTGGAAATAAATCCCCTCCCAGAGCTTTCTGGGGATTTGTTGGCCACCGGCGGGGCTGAAATCTAAAGAGGACGATGGAGCAAAGACGACCAACAAAAGACTTCACCTCCTGTCCTCTTCCTCTCAGCAATCAGTGGCACTAATAACTATTATTACTCCTCTTTGTTTGAGCGCACAAACACACACTCACTTGTTTTTTTTTTTTTTTAATAAACACACCTCTCATCCCGACTCATTTATTCCCCAAACTGTCTCATTATTGTTCCTGTCTCCATTTGTCATCTCGGTTTCCTCCCCCTGCAGTTTGCACTCGCTCATTTCTCTTCCTACATCCTCGAGAACTGAGAAGAAAAAACTAGATTAAAGCGCCAAAGGTCAAGGCTGAATGTTTGTTTCCTACCAGAGAGAGAGAAAAAGCTTGCTGTGGAAACGTACGTCATCTCAGTGAAAAAAAACAACATCCTTTCATCTTTAAATGATCATATTTGCTCTAAAAGACAAAAACAACACACAAAATGTTAAAAGTTGTCACATTAACAAAGGAAGCAGTTTAAGTGCCGTTACTAAAGACTAGAAATTTGTTAGGATGTAGTTTTCATCAACAACCAAAGCAGAAAGAAAAGTTGACAGTTCATCTTTAATTTAATATCCAGAATGTTTGAATTGTTTGTCCTCTGGACGGTGGCTGTTTTAGGACAAACTTAAACAACTTTTTTTAGTTTTTGACCCCTTGAAATGGAGCAATATCTATTTAAAAGATTTTTAAGATCTGGACAGAGGTTTAAAAGCATAAAAGTGTCCTTTTAATCATCTTGTGGGTCTTTAAAATTATCTTTGGGGGAAGTTTGCTTGAATAAAACTGATCAAAGTCATCAGGATTCATACTTTCAGAAAGCCAGCGACACGCTGACCTCGCTTACATCACCTCCTCTCTGCCTGCCGTGGACCAAAATCAATTAGAGATAATGACTTTCACCTGGCTTCACCACACCGAGTCAACTTCACAACAACGAGGCTTATCCCCGCACATGCTGAGTGTGAAATTAAGGCCACGTCGCCCACCGCCGCCGCAGAGCCGCATCACCCAATCAGACGGAGCCGGCGGTTGCGTAACGGCGGTTTAATCTGCAGCGTCGTTGCAGATCAGGCGTCGTCTCTGGACTTCATCCAGTGAGAAGCACGAACTGGGTTTCTGGACCAAATCTTTGGAAACCTGCTGCCAAGATGTGCCAGGAGCCAATCAGCACGCTCGATTATACAATCTCATTTTAAGAGAATTTCTTCCCTTTACGTCAGCTTCATCCTTTTTCTGTCCTGATGTGTGCTTTTGTTGTAAAATTTACACTGTTTGCACGAGTGTGTGAAAATGGAGGCGACGGGGCTGAAAGAGGGAAGTTGAGGGGAGTGTGAGGGGGGGCGATGGAAGAGGTGAGGACAGCAGGAGGGGGGGCACCTCAGCGGGGTTTCCTGTTGGATCGGAAATGTCACCTCGGTGACCCCCGTCGACCTCCATCACCTCGCTGTCTGTTCGGGGGGGGGCGATTCGAGGCGACATGACCGTGATGACAAGAGCAGAGCGAGGACTTCTCTTTTTCTCTGTCTCATTCTTCAGATAATTTTATTTTCAACGTGTGAAAGCTCATTTCTATCAACACTTAACGAAAGGACTCATCCATCCTGCCCACATTTATCAAACATTAAACTAAATTTGCTGCACAGCATCCTGCAGCATCTACAGTCTCTGAAGGCTCTGAAAGCCAGATCTGACAGGTACAGTCAAATCTGAACAAAATATACAGAAGAAATCATCCTGACAGTCTGTAATTTGTGTTGGGGGACAAGCTTGTAAAAAGTTCAGGACACGGTCATTGAAATTTCTGCCTTGATACAAAAAAATCTGCCTCCCCTCCCGTCTCTGAAGTGTGCGTCCCATTATCGCCGTCGTGGAGGATGTTTAAGGCTAAAATGTAGGTCAGAGCCCACGCGCCTCTGCCCCTGTGATCGTGATGCAAACGGAGGGTAAAGGGGTTGTAAACAAACCTCCCACTTCCCCCCGGGGGCACCTACGAGTCCACTCAGCCACGTTTACATCGCTTCCAACCCCGCTAACTCTCTTCCTCTTCGTTCACTTTATCTCCACCCCAAAAAAAAAAAAAAAAAAAAAAAAAGGGCTGAGACAGAAGGGACGAACATACGGACCCCTCTGAGCCCGCAGCAGAGAGAAAGGGATTATGGGAGACCAGAAAGAGGGAAAACAGAAGAAAAGAGGGGAGACGTTGGCGTGAGTTTGTCACCAACTGTCTGAAGGGTAAATCCACTATCGGGGAGCAAATCTGCTTCTACTCTTTACATTTTGAACTTTTTATGTGCAAACTGACAACAAGCATCAAAATGTGCATGAACACAGAGTACGAAGAGACAAATATCAATCGGCAGGACATTTTTAACATAAAATCATGACTTAGCTGCCAGCTGTACCTATTTGCATGTTTTTTTATTGTTTATTCACCCATAAATGCTGAGATACTTTTAAGTCATCGCTTTTTATGTCGAACATTTATTTCATTTCCAGCTCCGGGAAATAACTTCTCATTGCTGTCTACATTAAACACAATCTTTTTGTGGCAGGTGCAGCTCAGAAAATGCGTTTCCACTGATGTAAACTGGCCAATTGTGTACAAAGTGTTATAAAATAAGTGAAAGAAAAAGAAAGGAGTGTTTATTTTCGAGCTCCATGTTGTGTTCTGACTTGTATTTTTACAATATTGATTTTTCCTGACAGTTATTTTTACTTTTTTCAAAAAAAAAAGTCATTAAAAGATTATTTTGCACTGCATGCGATTTCTATGATCGTTCATAAATGTCACCACGGCCGCCTGAACACACAGGACCTGACTGATTCAGGACAATGAGTCTGATTCTGATGAGAGGAGCTCGGGCCACTTCACATTTGGGGGGGAGATTTCTAAAATTAAACTTAAATCAAGGCCGTTTCACAGTGTTAAGATAACTGATATTCCAGTGTCAGATATAAACTGAAGGAAACTGGAAGCAAACAGACCAGCAAACAGTCCTCACATGCTGGTTCGAGCAGCAGATGCCATGTTGTTGGGTTTTTTTTTTCCGCCTGGCAACAACGACGGCATACAGTCGGGTTGGCGATGACCTAATTCACAAGCCAACCTCCATCCCTAAAGGGCAAAGCTACAGTAGGAGGAACAATGAGACGCATACAGGCTTCGCAGCTCCATGTCTAATGCACCCGAGGGCGAAATTTCACACAGCGTGGGCCTCGTGACTGACCCCGCCGAGGGCCGAAGCCGCTGAATTCACCAGCATCAGATGTGGACGACTGCAGGTAGTTTTTCAGAAGATCCCTGAAGAAGTGTCACCGAGCGAAACACAGATTTGTACCTGTTGAGATGCTGCGGATGAGACTTCTGTGTGAGAACAGCGTAAATACGATGATGGTTTTCTCACATTTACACACAACAGGCCTCATGCTGAGTTTAATGAAAAGTTTGCACCACAGACGAGCATGTTATAACCTTAAATAAGTACTTTTAGTTGCCTGAACTTTACTTTTCACTATAGAGGATAATTTGATGATAAAACCTAGAATAAAAATGGTTTTGAACATTTATTAGAGACTATTTTTATTTCCTCTTTCTATGTGTCTCACTAAAGTAAAGTTGAGAGCCTGGTCGTGGTTTAAAAAGCCGACATTAAGTTCAAAATGGGGCTCAAGAGTATCAAGGACCTGAATTTAAAGTCGTTTCTCCCTGCTTTGACAAAAATGTGAGATTTTTCCTAGATGGCAGTGGCGCAGCTGACACCTCGACACTGATAAATTATAGATTTTTACGGCATATCTGTAACATATGGTACAAGGGCGGCAGGAAGTCACATCGGGTACCAATGGGACGGTGTGGGACATTCAGCAGACTACACATGACTCAATGGCGGCCCTGACTTCCATCCAAAGCCACAGCGACCATCTGCTCAGGAGCATTTTCCACACCGGTTGAAAAGCAGAAGGGGACGAAGGCTGGAGAGGCGAGCTTTCGCTTCTTACACAGGACGCAGCATTTTAGCAGACGTTAAGAATGAAGCGTTCCTGCCGTCTGGATCACAAACGCTGACCTCCAGGCAATAAAGAGAAGCAGCGATTCACAGCCTGCTGTGTCAGGAACATTAATTATTTAGCAAAAAATGGCTGGATCAAGACATGATTTTAAAAAAAAAAAAAATCTCTAGTGATGAAGGGAGAAGCGATGAAGATAAAGGAGCACTGTAAATAATTAGACCTCGGCTTTCTAAAGCTCTTGACAATCCAGAAAAAAACGGAGAGAACAAAAGGAAGAAAAAGGCATTTCCGTCCCTGAGAAATCTGAGGAAACAAAATGTTCACCCTGCAGCTGCTGAAAGAAAACAGAAAAATAAAAAAGACCACGAGAGTCGCATGAGGTTAATGAATAAGATGAAAAGAGGAAGCAGGCAGGAAAAGGGAATACATTAAGAAGAATAGAGGGGTAATTAAGATGTAAAGGGAAAGTATATCTGTGCTAAAGGCCACCAGAGAGAGCGACGGACCCTTACAGACCTTTGTTAAAGGTCAACGACCAACATTTCTCTTCATCTTACTCAGATCCACAACCGCCGAGCTTCAGCAGGTTAATCCAATCAAACCGAAAGACTCATCAGCTTTGAAAAAAAAAGCTTTTATCTTTAGCTGATCGCTCAAATTTCTCATTAAACTTCAAAAGAATAAGTTTTGAGTCATTGACCTTTCAGAGCGGAGCCTTTTTTTATACATCAGATCAGGAAAGAGAGCGGCCGCGAATACGTTGGAGGGAGCAGATGGAGGCAAGTATCTGTCCACCGTTAGCAAATACTGCAAGATTCACTTATTATCAGGGAACTTCTAACTACTAACACATAAAATCCAGAGACAACATCACCATCAGCAGCAACACCATCAATCACTTCAACTTTCCCAATATGTAAAAACTAAACACACATTATCTGGTGTTTGGAAATAAGAAGTAGTGGGATTACAGTCACTATATGTTGAGTGATCTCTGATCCTTCATTGAATCTTGAAAGCTGTTTTAAGCGTGTTTTTTGTCCGGTTTAATGTTCAGCACGCAAGCTTCCTCCTCCCCAGCGTGTGACCGGACCGCTAGCAGGTTAATCCTCTCATCTCTGCCTGGCAGCTCGGTACATCCTGGATTTACACAAAAGCCTCCCGAGTGTGTACATACACCCTCCTGCATGTCTTAACTCTGAGGAGCGTCGTCCTGCAAACGTACATCTCAATGCATTTCCAAACAAAGGTATTCATTACTGTTATTATATGCACGTATATTCACTGACACAAAAAGGTATTTCAGGTAATAAAAAGCTCTTTGATGCTTTAAAATTGGGCAACAAACTTTACCAACAAGACGTTTTATAGGTGAAAGAACAGAGCACATTCACACTTGATAAGAACCTGAATGCACTCCCTCACATCAGTCACAAAACTCCCTTAAAAAATCCGCTAATTTAAGTTTGACTTGCAATTTCCAAACAGTATATGTACAGTGACACACTGGCTGCAACCCATCATGATTTATTAGTGTCTTCTGGTGAATTCAGCTAAAAATATATATATATATATATAAATATATATATTTCTAAGAGTAAATCAATCTGCAATTTGATTTGAACTTTCTGTTACTCTCAGACTGTTTCTTTCCTTCCTACTGCAGGCTGTTCTTTGACATCCTCCCTCAGTTTGTCCCAGTGCATCACCTCTACTTTTGATCGCTGCTCATTTCCTTTCCTATCTGCAGCTCCACAAATACTGAATCTGAACTTAACTGTAAAATAAAATCTTCAATAAAGCAGTAAAAATAGCCGGTCTCGAAATGCTGGGAATTACAAACAGGCCTATCGGAGAGTGTTTACATGTGAGAGACGACATGTAAACACTGCGTGGGCGCTCGGCAGCGTCCTCAGTCTGTTTGTAAAGTGTTTATACGTTTTTTCTCGGCCGCAGCCCAAACGGACGTGACCCGAGGTTCCCAAACTCATTTTCACAGAGCCGCAAATCCACCTCTGACCTCGACGCCGCTTCAGGTTTCACTTTCCTGAGTCTGTCCGTCTGCTCCGCTCTGCAGTCGTGTTTCTATCTTTCCACCTCACCATCGGTCTGACATGACTGTCTTTTTCTTTAGAGTTATCTACTGAGATCAAACGTGATGATAACGTCTCCTGTGATGATGGAGGACGTCCATCTTTCTGCGTTCAGGACAGATTTGATTACATGTTTGACTCTGCAGGAGAAACATGTTGACAAACTGCAAACTTGCCGTCGCTTCTCTTAATGTAATCACATTTCGCACTGTGTTTACCGCATTTTGTGAGTTGTTTAAAAAGGCACGTTTCAGTCCGTTCTCAGATGTTATTTCATTATCCAGCTGTGATTAAATCAGCGCTCGTGGAGCCAGAAGAAAAAACTCAGGACCTTCAGCATCACCTCAAAACTTTTCACACAAAAAGCTTAAAATCTCAAACAGTTTCTAAAAAATAGTTCCTTTCTCACATTATCTAACTACTGAAATACACCAGCAGATGTTAAATATTCCGACTTACTTGGTCTAATATGACAAGCTGCAGTTATTGGTTGTATTTTACTGTCCTGGTTTTGCAAACCAGATTAACGATTCTCGATGCGTCTCAGGTTTATTTTTCTCTTTTAAAAAAGCTGCAGTGGTTTGATTTCTTTTGTCTCTTGCAGCTGCTCTGACATCCTGTCGTTTCTACGTAGCAGCAGCACCAAACTCCAGAAATGACTGATCTGATAATCGATTATAGACTTTACTGATCGATGAGGAATCATTCAACAAAGCGTTCACCATCTCAACCTGCACCAACAAATCCTAATCAGGCCTCAATAAACCTGAGTGTTAAACTTAATTTTACTTTTATCAGCTTACATTGTGATTCAAGTTTGATTCTACCTGGCCAATCAAACACACACAGTTATAAAATACACACACACACACAAACACACACACATACTCCTCCTCCCTGCAGCCAGCAGTCTGTTTTGTCTGTGAGATGAACATTAAAAAAAAAAAGGCCAGGCTGAACAACATGTTAACATCCCTGAAAGCAGAGAGTGGGACTGATTATCTGGATGAGACACTATCAGACAGAAACACGAGTGCTGTAGATAAAACACACACACACACACACACACAAAAAAAAAAAAGCTCACACCACTCACAGCTCACACTCGGCCAAACAGTCAGATAACACCCGCAACGCCGGCCAAAAACGGACTCTGGTTGCTGGAGCGATGCCGCAGTGATGCCAGAGCGCGGCGGAGCGTCCTGCAACAGACGGAAAGATCGCAGGTTCGATCCCCGTTTGATGCATCATAGATAACTAAATTAAAGTAAAATGTCCGGATATGTCGCAGAAACAAAATGAGACGTGTGTTTAGAGGCAACCCAGCGAGCATTTAAACGACTGTATAACAAAAAACTGTCAAATCAACAGGCAACGTCTAAAATATTTCAATAAAAATGAACCCAGTTTTTATCTCGTCGCTTAAAACTTCTTCCAACCTGTAAATTTTTGAATCAGTAAAAGAGCGTTTTATCTGCACAAACCGAAATGACACGGCAAACGTGCCACAGTAAAATCCATTTCATTTTTCAGCTCATCAGCTGTAAAAGCAGCCAGTGAATGAGGTGAAAGGTCACAGCCTCGTGTCTGTGATGATAGATGCTGCCCGAGCGTGATATAATACTCCAGAGTCCTCTTCCTGTTCAAAGTAGGTCGGCGTTGTGCAACTTTTGAAAGCACGTCTGTCTCTTTTACAGTCAAATTCTCTGTCGCATAAAAATCAGGAGGGTTATTTAACTTTGGACAAATCTTCCTGCTGTATTCGAGCTCTGGACTACCTGAACACACACACACACACACACACACACACACACGGCCTTAATAAGCACTTTCACAGTCTCGCTTACTGACCTCGAGGCTCCCCCGGTTGCCTGGTTATGTGAGAAAACAAACCAAAAAAAGAAAAAAAAAAAGGGGGGGGGGGGGGGGGTGTGTAAAATAAGACACCGGTCGCTCTCTTCCCAAAAAGACTCACAATGGCTCATTTGAAGCAGGCACAGAAAAGTCACATTGTGGAGGATTACACAACAGAGCGGGCAGCGAGGAGCAGGTCATTCGATGCCATTGATGAGCAAATTGGAGGGCGAGCTGCGTTTTTTTGTTTGTTTTTTTTAAATCCTCATCGTTCCTCCTTCCTGCAGAAGATAAAGAAAATAAAACAAAAGTCATCTCGTGTGTGAGCCACCGCGAGGGAGGGAGGACGTCTAACAAATCATCCATCTTCATCACGACCCCGTAAGCTGGACTTAGATAATCACCTCAACACTTAGCAGGGAGACACCCCCTCCCACATAAACATATATATATACACAATCTCTCCTCTGTGCATTTCGACGGGCCATGTGCTCGCTGACAGATGACGAGGGTGAAAAAGGTCCCTGCCCCCTTTTTTTAAAGGGTCAAAAGAGGCAGCACTTGGCGCAGAAAGGCCGTCACTCAATAAACTCGAGAGCTTTCTATTCGCCTGAGTGCTCTTATTGTTTCTCCGCTTTTTTCCCACCAAGTTTGTTTGCATGTAAAGTTATTTGTGTGGCTTCTTTCCAGAAAACTTCGCTTCAGGAGCGCAGGAGCAAACAAAGCTGGGTAAAAATAAGGAACAACTAAGAAAAGGAAAATGGCTCCACTAGTTAATAATGCTGAAACAAGCAACACTTTTCTTGACTTACACCTCATTATTTCTCAAGAAAATAAAGTCAAAGCATTGTCTTAAGATCTTAAATAGCATTAGTAATAATAGTAGTAGAATATAATTTAAAAGCATTATGTGTCTAAATAATATGAAGTAAAAAGATCAACACGTTTGTTTTCATCGATGCAGATAAAGAGGATTTAACAGTGGCCGAATGAAGAAGCTGATAAAGTGGATTCACTTACAAAAAAGTGCAAATATCAGCTGTTGCTGAGCGTGGCAGGTGTTTGGGTTCAGTCCTTCAGCAAATTAAACAAATCCTTAAGGCTGTTTAGCTTCAGAGTTTGAGCGTTTCATTATGCGAGCAACACTTTGAGATTCAAGTGAGTCTCAACAGCCTCGGTGACGCCTGTCGAACGGATCTGTTCAAACAACTCGATGAGAAAACGTCAGCGTCACAGTCAAACACACAAATAACTTAACATGCTTCCTTTAAGTTTTAATCTCAGTTTAAATCCAGAGCAGACCGATTTCGGTGTTTTTCACTGTGCGGGGGTTAAACTGACTTTTTTTCAGCCAAACGTTGTTTTTTTTTGTTGTTTTTTGATGAAACAGAGCTGCTGTTCTTCAGGACTGAAGCTGAATTGTAAAGTAGGAGCTTTCTCCGCATGAGCAGTTGGTGCAAAGTCATTTTCCTGACTCCATAATCATCCAGAGACTGTTTCTCTTTGTTCACATCGGTGTTGATTACACAGAGATAAATCCCCCCCCCCCTCAGCCGTGGAGCCCAGCCAGCGGCATAAAAATGCAAATTAGGTTCATTCTCTGCTCAAAAACCATCAACGGCAAAAAGGTGTCAGAGCTTCTCCACACAGAGATTTCAAGATTACAACCCTGAAACGAAAATGACAAAACGAAGGGGAAGATGGGAGAGAAACTGCTGCAAATGATTAACACGTGATATGAAAACATCCATTGATTCGAGTGCTAACAGCCCCGAAATGCATCTGAGAACCAGGAAGAGAGACAAACAATTATCACAGCATTTCTGTTGCTTCACATTCACATGTGGCCTTTTTGTCTGATTTTCATGCAGTTGTTTTCGCCAACATTTCCACACCCAGCAGATCCGGAAACATTAACCACCTCACGAATATAAATCCAATATTTAATCTTTGTTTTGGTGCTGGGTTAACATTTGGGGTGTTGGACAGGTCAGATGCACTCGTGTTTATCTTCCAGCCAAATCAATGAAGCCAAATAACCAAAACTTTGAGCTGGAAGAGGCTGAAAGCTGCACAGAGCTGAAGATTTGGTGTTGGTCCTCAGTGGTATTATTACAAATCCAATTATTACAATCTTTCACAAAGATTTGGTGGCTGCAGTTTGAAAGAAATATCTTTGATAATCCAGCTTCTTTATGTCGGTGGTCTGGAAGGAGTCACCAAACAACGCGAGCGAGTGAGGGGCTCAGATTTGTCGAGTACAGAGGCAATTTTATTTACTTCTGTGAAAAAAAGACACCATCTGGAGTAATGTAAACCTCCAACGCCCCGCCGAGCCACACTTGGCTGCGCTCCAGACTCCCAACGGTCCGGGTCCGGGGGTCGGATCCCATCGCTGTACAAAGAGGGAAGGCGGAGGTCGAAGTTCTCCAGCGGTTCCTCCTCCGTCGGTTTGGGGAAGAAGCTGCCAAAGCACAAAGTCTGAACCAAGTGACTTTTTTTCCATTACATTACACCACCGGGAGGGCAGGGGGATGTACAGAAAGAGATTTTTGTGATCTGGCTTGTTGTCCGGCTTCCAACATGGTGGCCTGCGTGTCGTTCCCGCTCTCAGAGTTTCCGTGGCAGTTGCCGTGCAGATGCCTCCAGCTGTTTCAAGCCTCTGAGACGACGCAAGCTGCTCTGGAAACAACTCGTATTGTTTGGGCTTTTCTTTTTGCAGATTTTAAGCCATCATTGCGTGACCGGTTACAATTGTCTTTTTATGCGCAGCGTGTGAGCGCGGGCTTGTTTTTTGGAAGGTGCTCGGCGAAACGTCGTCCACGTTGTGCTGCGACTAATCTGCCAGGCGGCCTTTTTTTCCTGGCAGCCTCTCTTCTCTCTCTCTCTCTCGAAAAGTTTTATCACCCCGACATACCGAGAGACAAACACGCAGCCAAACCTTCGACTGGCCGGGCCTCGGCTCCAGCAGGCCGTGGTATTGTTAACGCTCGCAGCACAATGCCTCTCTTATCCGTCAGGTTTATTTTCTCTCTTTCTGCTCTTAAAGCCAACAACGCTCTAATCTCCAAAGTGGTTTAAACCAGTTTGGAGAATGTTTTTTTAAAAGATGAGGGCAATTTTAGGCAGATTCCTGGGATAAGATGACGAGAAGGTTTTTATATTTGTTTTTTTTTTTTACGCAGTGACACAGATGGAATTCATCACTTGTTCTCTTCCTATGCAGAGCCGGCCGCCTCCTGCAACCAACTTCAGACTCGCTTTAGATGATTAAAACCAGCCTCGCGACCGTCGGCTCAGCTCGATCTGTTGCACTGCTGCGAGTCAGCGCATTAAAAGGGGCAATAAGTTAAGAGCTCATGAGCCAATAACTGAAAACAACCAGTGAGTGAGTGAGTGTGTGTGTGTGTGTGTGTGTGTGTGTGTGTGTGTGTGTGTGTGTGTGTGTCTGCAGTGAGGTCGTGATCTTTATCGGCGACCGGAGCAGCATTTAAGGCTTTGGGGCACAATCAGATCAATTAACAGGCCCAATACACTTAATCACTGTATATATCACAACCTTACATGACAATGCA
>JAVQJZ010155265.1:0-11984 GCA_036025355.1 Leiopotherapon unicolor
AATAATACACTAAATTTCTGATACCTTGAAGACATGTGTCTTTATTTATCTTTTGTCTTTTTTCAACCTTTGTGTTGACTCACTTCACTTTTTTTGTTTCACCACTTGTAGCTACATCTTACAGCATGAAATTCGTTGCTATGGGAACCTGCAGTTTAATATAACTTGCACGCTGCGTTTGATTTATCCCAATATATAATGAATGAGTAATCTAATGAATATCTCACAGCCAATCAGAGGCCAGCGGCGCGCTCGGCTCCACAGTTGTTTGGGATTCACTCCACAGGCTGATCAGTTTGTTGGATTGCGTCGCACACTGACGCAGATATTAATATGTATGCCTGAATTACCTGCCTGTCACACATACGTTCACGCTCAGAGACAAAGCCAGACACACCGGTCCCCCCAGTCCGCTGTCACAGGTCTCTCTCTCTCTCCCTGGTGGGATGGTACTGTCCAGTCCCTCCAGACCCCCTGTCAGCGAGCCCCTCAGACGCGGGGAGGGGGCCAGGCAGCGTGGCGACAGGGCCCTGAGGCTCCAGTGCACACCGCCTCACACAGCCGAGCGGCACACAGGCTGGACCACTGAGCAGCTGGCACAGGACCGTGGGGATGGCTCCTCCCTTGGGGCAATGCAAAGGGTTTGGGGGGTGTGTGGGGATGACACAAAGACAGACAGGGAGAGACGATGCAATGTCTAGAATATGAAATTCACTGACAGGTACCGCTTCAAACAGTTGAGAGCCTCACTCAGAGTTAGACTGGTGAAAATGAGTTCAGGGACCTTTCCGAGGGGCGCTGGCTCTTTGCGATGTGGTCTCATGTGAACCGGGGAGATCCTGGGCGACTCCGGCGTGCACAGGAAGTTTATAACGAGCGGCCGGGTTATGAGCCGAGTTTGTGTTTGGCCACCTTTGCTCCGCTTCGGACAGCGTTAGCTGCCGTGGCTTGAACCCTGACACGAGGGGCAGGCCCGGTTTGTTTTCTTTGAGAGAGCCTACAGAGGGGGCAGTCGGAAACAGAGAGCAGCGCAGAGATGTTTTGACAGGAAATGGGAACGGACTACCAATGGGCTAATGTGGAGGAACAGCAGGGGGGGAGGACTTTTAGAGCGGGTGGGATGTGGAGAGAGTGGGGGTGATTTGCAGGAAGGGAGGGGGGGAATTAGAAGTTTTAAGTTGCAGCTCAATGGCACTCTGAAAGGCCTTCGCTCTCTCAGAGTAGCCGGGGCAAACTTCACCATTTGTCTGGCCCCTAATAGGCTTCACCTTTGGTTGAGCAGTGTAGAGATTAAGTAGGGGCACTCGAAGGATCACAAGGGGGCAGATTAGCGTGATTTAGGGGTACTTCAGACCGCAGGCAAGCGAGCGGCGTGTGGTTATGTGTGACTTTGTCTGTCTCTTTATTTTTCATGTGAAATTCCTGCATTTGCCATTTATTTTGTGAAGGGATCCTGTATCAGCATAATCAGGATCTTCTGTGTATATATATGTGTGTGTATGTGTGTGTGTGTGTATGTGTGTGTGTGTGTGTTAGGGGGTGAGTGGGTGTGGAGTCAGAGGCCAGTTAGCAGTGGTATTTAGGAACAAGGGTTGTTTTCTTTGGCTGGATGTTGCAGCTGTGGGTGGAGCTGTGATTGTGTGTGTGTGTGTGTGTGTGTGTGTGTGTGTGTGTGTGTGTGTGTTAGATGGGGATCGCTCACCCTCTTCTTAAATTTCACTAATGACTTAACAATGCCCCCTGCTGCTGGGCCGGCCCCGCCAGCCACCTTGTTTGTTTGTTTGTCTGTTTATCAGGAATCTGGATGAACTCAGTCTCTCTTGGAGTTAAATTTCTCTTAAAATCCTCCACTTCACTTTTCGAGAACGTTTCCTTACACTAATATTTACACATCTGCAGTTTTTCTTAAATGAAATTTGATGAAATCTTTCTGTTGGCTGCTGCTTCGAGGCAATAGTTATTCCTCCTGTGGGAAGGATGCTGCGATAGATCTGCAGTTGTACACCATGCTAACAGAAGGACGTGGCGTGTGGTGCAGGATAGTCTTGCAGCATACGTATGAAGTCGAAGTGGAGCAGAAACGGGCTCTTTTGCGTTTTGCTGGCTGAATCATTAATGCAACAGATGTCGTGTTTTCCTCATCACAGAGGGAAAAAAGAAAAGTTAAAAGGAAGCAGGAACAACAATTTTCACAACTGCAAAGTCACTATAATGTCTCAGATGCGTGCGTCTAAGTGTGTGTGAGTGTGTGTGGGTGCGGTGGGCTTGATGAATCTGTCAGGGCCGAGGGCAGGGGGTGATGTGACTGCTGACAGGCTCCCAGCAGGCATGCTGAGAGCCCCAACAGTCTGCGTGCCCTCCCTTCAGCCCCCCCACCACCCGGCTCCCCTTCTCCTCTCCCAGTTCTACGGCTCCGCACATTTGCTGTGTATTAGCCACGGACAGTAAATTACAGCACCCTGGACCTCTGAGTGATTCCATTCCCATCTCTTCACACGTTCCTCCTCCCGCCCTGCAGCACCATTATCCAGCTCACCTTCTCTGCGTCTGTCTGTCTCCCTCTTTTTTTTCTCTCATTTTGATCTGTTTTCCTCCCCCTGTCTGTCATATTCGTCCTGGCTCTTCGAATCCCTCAACCCTGTCAGATTTCTCTCCCCTTTCTGTCTTTCTCTCACTTCTGTTATACTTCTCATCCTCCGTTCCCTCTATTGTGTCACGCTACACGGCGCTCCCTCCCTTACACATCCCCTCCGCTCCCCCTTTACTTTCCTACAAGCAGGTCCCTGTTGTCTAGGCTTCACAGGTTTCTCAGCTGCTTCTCGCGCTCTCTCTCGTCCTCCTTCCCATCCCTCTCTCCCGCCTTCTCCTCCCCCTCCCTCCTTCTCTCTCTTTCTGGAAACAGATGTTGTTTGTCAGATCTTATCATTACTGGCTAATTAAGAAGACATCTCTTCTCCTTCTGTTGTTGCTTCTCTTTCCTCTCCTTTCCCTCGCAGTGGCATCCATCCCAGATTCATTGTTCCTCCCCGAGAGAGGTTCGGGCCGAGCTTTGATGTACACATGTTATTGGTAAATATGATTAGTGGCCGATTGATTGAAAGGGTATTGACAGAGCAAGGCCAGTGTTGGCGTTTTGCAGATGACCCTCTGCTCTGCTGGAAATCTATTCAGCTACAGAGGGTGCTTCGTGTCTCCATTTGACAGTCGAGGGTGTGTTTTGAATCCTCGTCCCTCAGGACACGCCAAGCATGCTGGGAGAGGTGAGGCCACTGATGGGACTTCTATTCCCTGTCCTGGTTGTGAATTCATGTTCTCCAGACTCTGAATATCTATCCATATCCTTCTATTTGGCAGGCTGACCGCTGTCCCGTGTGGCCGAGCTTTGTATGCAATCTATGCTTTTGGCTGAGCTTGGGAGACCGAGACATTAATCCATTTGAGATTGTTGAAATGCACATTTAGCAGCCAGCGAGAGGTTACGCGGTAAAAACACTTTAGCACCCAGGAGGAACCTCGTTGAAACACTCGAGTGCCTCTTGTGTACCCTTCCCATCATCCGGCTTCCCTCCTCTCAGCCTTTCTCTTCCTCTCCGCTCCGCCGTGCCCTCGCTCACTTTTTTGCGGTGGCAGGCCTGAAGGTTTTACAGCACTACCAAGCTCTATAAATCAGCACTAGTGGTTTAAATGTTTGGCTTTGTCACAGTTCTCAAGTTTAGAGGCGGGGTGGGCCGGGGCCGAGGTTGTAGGGGTGAAACCAGCCTGGGAGGCAACAGAGAGGAGGCCAAGAGGGGCACAGCCAGTCCAGCAGGCAAATTTATACAGAGCCGAGTTCGCCCATGTGCTTGCTGTGTGCCTGAGCCTACCTGGAGTCCATTTACTCTCCCGTTTTCTTACCATCTATCAATACTGTGAGTTTTTTTTAAAATATGAACAGTTATTTTTGCTGAGCTTACTGATGTCAAAACAACATTTTCAATCGTTCTCTGTCAGGAATGCAAACATGTTTTTTAATTTAGCAAAAGCTGCCAGACGTCTTGAGTGACACATTTTGTCTACAAACAAGCAGCCAGACAGGAACTTCGCCTGAATAAACTACAGTCTAAAATAGCAAAACTTATTACATCAGTATCTGATCAAAGAGTAAACACGACGATGAATCTAATCCGGGTTTACAGTAAGATTTACAGTGAACTTCTGATACTTCTGATCATTGAACTGGCATTTAAGCTTAAGTACATTAATTTAACTACCTAAGAACATCGGTGAGGCTCTTATATCATACTTGAGCATTTCCATTTTCTGCTGCCTTATACTCCCCCTGTTCTGCATTTTCAGAGGAAGATGCTGTATGTTTCAATGCACTCTTCATTTATTTGACACTTTAAGATGCTGGTTACTTAATTAATGAAGATATTTTACACCCATAACACATTAAAATTCGAAGTTAAAATTCTGTTCAGAGCATAAAATACTTATAATAATAAACTCAACCTTGGCTACAGCTTGAAAATGCTTCTTAGATATTTATGTATCAGCAATGATCTAATAATATGAAATAATATAATTTGACACTGAGCAATGTTCATCTATCTCTTTTTAGTACTTTTACTTCTGATATCGACATTTTGCTGAAATTTTCTGGACTTGAGTGCGACTTTGAATGCAGGACTTTTGCTTATGATAGATTGGTGTTTTTACCTCGGCATCATACCTGAATACTTTCTCCAACATTGTGTTTCACTAAGCTTTTCTGAGGTGGACGTGGGCGCAGATGCTGTTTAAACTCGTGCGGGATTACATCAAGAGGCTATTACAAATTATCAGGCTAATGTGGTGACCAGTCATTTACTAACAGGCTGGACATCTCAACTGTAACAGTCCAGTGAAACCACCACCAGCTGTTCTATTGATGATTGGTTGTGTGTGTTTCATAAAAGAAAAGAGATGGCCGTGGAGTCGGTTTGGCTGCGGCGAGTGAAGCCGATGCCACAGATATCCCTGTATGTTTTAGGAGAAGGAGGGGAGGGGGGGTTGGACTGGGAGACTGGTGTGAAAGGTCCTGTGGTGGTATGCGACAGAGGGGGTATCAGTTCGTGGAGGGTTTTCTGTGCCCCATTAGCAGTGTCAAAGGTCATGTGCCCCGGGTGTTAACCCTGGTGACCAGTCTAGCTTCCAGTCTGCCAGGGGACTCTGGTCCAGGGGTATTTATTACTACCCCCCCTCACCTCCCTGCTCCTTCCCCCAAACACAGCTCTCCCCGTGGAGGAAAACAAAACACCTCCATCCCTCCCCCCCAGCTGTTCCTCAGCCCGGGTACATGTACTAATTGGATGCATATCCATACACTGATGCATGACGACCTATCTGTGGATTTAGAAATATTCTTAGGTCAACACCAGTTTATCCAAATCTTTGCTCATAGCCGTGAGCTGCAGCATGATTTTGTCCCACGTTACTTTCATGTTTTGTTAAAAATCATCCCGCACGCACAAATGCATGACTTTGTTTTCGGCATAATTTTTGCTAATGTATATAATCCTGCACGATTGATTGTGCACACATGGTCGCTCGCAAGTCAGCGTTTGTCTTTGTGCATTCCTCCGTGAACTCGTGCATGGATGTGTGTGTGGTTTTGTGCAGCCAGTGTGTGACAGATGCATGCATACGTGCATGCATCTGGGCCTGCTGTATGAGTTAGTGCTCTCAGTGTGTGAGTGTGGCAGAGGAAGGCCCTCAGCATGTCAGTATGTTTTAATGCTTCACATCTGGTTTCCTAATTTTCCTCCCCTCCATCTCTCCCCTGCCCTCCCCTCTGCTCCCCTCCACCACGATGTCAGGACACTGTTTTGTTTTTTCAGGGTGGAGGGGGGTGGTGATGGAGGGGATGTCTGATGAGTGATGGCCCTGAATACAGGACATCAACATTCTCCCTCTCTTCTGCTTTCTTTGCCTCTTCTTCTCTCCATATTTCTGTTCTTCTACTGCTCTGTCGCTTCTTATTTCATATAATCAATAGCTATTGAGCATTATAAGAAGGAGTCAGGGTTACATGTATGAGGAAAATGAAGAGGGGCAGCTCTTTTCTTCTGTCTCCATCTCTCTGTCCTCACTCCTCCTGTTCTTCTCTGCCGAAGTCTGAGCAACGGGGCATCTAAATCGGCTGAACAAAAATTACAACAACATCCTCCTCCTCATTCTTTTCCTTAAATTTTCCCCTCCCATATTTTTGTATCAAAGCATAAATTTGTCATCATCGGTGCAGCAACCTAAAAGTGGAAGCCAAACCCAGAGAAAGAGACGAGTGGAGAAAGTTTTCTAGCCGTGCTTCTAACTAACTTGAACTCTGCGTGAAAGCCTTTTGCATCCCATGCTTCAAGAGCCACGGCTACCAGTAAACCTTCATTTACAATGAGCACAGAGGGCGATGTGTTTTATGTCTATGTGAAAAGGCAGTTTATGTCAACAGTGATTAGTGCTGATGAATGCCTATGAAAATTTTTGCTGGAGGTCCTGCGCTGCTTAGGTGCTCGTTTCATGATTGAGGCCATGTGTAAAGCGTAGTGTGTGACGCTCATGTGTAACAGATGTCCCAGTGGATGGAGAAACGTAACACAGAGGAGAGAAATATTTACAAAAATGGTAAATCTCCTATTGTTTTTACTGTCATGATGTGCTGGTCGGTCGCTAGTTTTAAGTTGTCACCGCCGGGACGGCCGCCTCATGCTGCGGGGGCCTGTGTTTAGTCTTGGGAACTGAAGCAGATGCAGATAAAAGGGATCGCAGGCCTTGACAGAGATGCAGAAGTGAAGACAGACAAGAAAAAAAACAGACTCCCTGTGGTGCTGCGGTGGAAAATGATCCTGAGGTTTAGGACTGGGGTCTATGTTTTGTTTGCGTTTCCTGTTTTAAGTGTGTCTGTGGAGGGTAGATGTTGTGGACAATGGCCACGGTAAACTCTGTGAAATTCAATTACTTCTTCAATTTGTCAACAGAGTGGAGCAAAAAAAAGTTTCCTCTCATATTTGTTAGTAATATAATGCCACAGGATATATTTTTTCTGGATAAGAGAATAATGCTTAGCTTCACACAATTGACTTTGTTAAAGTGATTCATCATTATAGACACACAGTTTATGATGATTACAAGATGAAATGTGCTACCCATTTGCTTTATTTGCACTGTGTTACTGTGATGTAGCAGTGTTTTAAACAAACAGAATCACCATTTTTCACCTGCTTCTTGGAGCAGAATAATCTGCGAATGTAAAGAACAAGACGCACATGAAATATCAACACGCGTAAGCTGAGCGGTTTCCTTTGAAAATAGCCTTTCTTTGCAATTTCCCCATGACATGAAGATCACCTCCGATTCTCTGCGTGTTCTCCTCGTCTCTTCCCTCTGGATGGGGAGGCGTGTGGGTGTATTACATTACCAAAACAAAAACAAACAACAGCAATATTAAACTTTTGCAACCACAATAGAGGAGGGGATAAAAAACAGAGGGTCCTCGACTTCTTATTAATTATGCAAGATTAGTCTAATTATAATTCAGCAAATGAATGTGTGGCAGAAGGTGCGAGGCGACGGGGCTGGGAGATTTGCATGTTAAGTGGGCAGGGGGAAGCGGCTAATGCATGCTAATATATGCGTCAATGTCTCGCTTTAATTTCAGCATTTGCAGCTGTGTGCGTCCGAACTGAGGGGGGTGAAAAGTTGACTCAATGGGTTTTTGGGAGGGGGGCAAAGGTGGGGGTGTCGGTGTATTAGAGTGTGCATGCATGCATGTGAATGTGTGTTTCTGTGTGTGTGAGGCATCTGGTGTCATACAAACAGGGAATGATGAGAAGAAGTCAACAAACAAGGTCAAGAACCCTCAGAAAGTGCACAAAGCCTGAGATGGATGTAGACAACCTCTCAATTAGGGTTGTGATTTCGCTATCTGAGGCATCACCGCAAGTTTCATCGTGTCAGTCAGTCAAATGAAAGATGACTGCTGGTTAGAGGGACATGAGGGGTGGAAAATAAGGAAACTATTGTGGCTAAACCCACAGCCAGACCATGAGCACAGCCATTAAAACCAAAAAGGTGGTCCTGTGCTGACTTACCTCCTTATAAACGGCTGGTAAAGGCTTTAAAAACCAGCCATAATGTAAGAATCATTGCCCAGGATAAAACATACATACAGCAGAACCCTCGAAGGAGGCCGTAAAATGAAACTGAACACTTTTGAATATGATCCAGAGTCGGGAAACAAACTGTATAACTTTCCTTTGTGCAATGTGCTGCACATATAAGTGATTTTTCATCACGTGAAACTGATACCGTCATGCTGTCCGACAGATGTAAGAAAGGATGACACGAGGAAAGAAACAGGAGAAGGAAGCGGGAGAGGCGCAGATGTGCCCTTTTACATGTTTCCACCCAAAACTTGTGGTCTCGCGCCGCTTTGAGGTTGGAGGTCCGAGCTTCTCGCTGATAAATTATAATCGCCCCGTGCCAACAACAATATTGATTGTCCTCCGACGAAATAGCTCAAATCAAGAAATATTGGACACACTGTTGGAACCGAGAGCCGGTTTTGAGCCAGATCCCGTTCACAGGGGAGGAAGCTGGAGCGAGTGATGGAAGAATGGCGAGTAAAAGCTGACAGAAAGAGGGAGAGATTAGTATTCAATGGGAGGGTTCAGGGCTGTGGGGCCAATATGAAGTTCTTCTCCAAACAACCGCTCTCCATTAACATGACTTATATTTGCAGAGAGCACAGTGTGGGTGGGATTGGAGCTAACCATGTAGCCCACAACCGCTGCCTCCCTCTGCAGCATTTTTCTTCCACACTGTTGTTGTTTGTTTAATTGGAGCATTAATGGATGTGTTTTTCATCGCGCAGAGACAGAGTTGTGCTCTCTCTCTGTCATGTGAAGTGGACATCTGGTTTGAGGGCTATATATTTGCCAATTGCCATAATTACATCACGACGCCGCATCACTTCCAGGCTCGTTTTTCTTCCTCTTTTGTTTTTAGCACACATCTTCTGCCTAATTCCTCTCCACTGTGAGATTTGTGTGGATGCTCTCCTCTGCACCTGCCCCCTTTATACACTTTCCCGCGTCTCACCTTGCCAAGTCTCTCTCCTCCCTCCTCGCTGTATTTCAGTGAAGGAATGTGTTCTTGTTGTTGCCTCCTCTTTCCCATCGCCTGTCTTTGCCTCTCAGCATGGGGACTTTGGGATTGCGGCAGAGCTGCGTTGCCATGGCAGCGGGCTGTGTTGCCGAACTGTGTACACCTGGGATTTGGAGTCTCTCTCCGTACTCTCCCTCTCTCCTATTTATTCCACCTTTCTCTCAGGTTTCCTTTGGTGTAGCAGAGGCTATCAGCACCCTTCTCTCAGGCTCCACAGCTCCATCACCCTCAAAAGTACACTCACATACATAATGAGACACATATACTTGAAAACAAAATTCATGTCCATACCAGCACCTGTGCCTCCATAACTACCTTCCTCTTTCCACCTCCTCATTTCACTTTCTCTGTAGTTGTCTCTACTTCGTTCCCTCTCCATTCCCATGTGGGGGTTCAAATACGGCATTGCGGGATACCACAGTCCCACGGGTCCCCTGGCATACATCACTGTCTCCAGTTTACTTTGAAACACAGCAGCGCTTTTCACTGGACTGTGCTTCAAATTCTCATCGCTTGATTTAAAGTGTAATAACACTGACTTTAATACGAAGCTAAACAGCTGGGATTGATGTCAGCGCTGTAATCATAGAGACGTAAACACGCGTGCACACACACACACACACATCAAGCACAGGACCTGTCTCTGAAAAATAATGAACGTCTCCTTTGACTGCCAGTGTGTTGCAGGGTAGCAAACAATCACACACATGACTCTTTCATGCTGACGTACAAACATGTGTCCTCTTATTTACCTTTGCAGGTTTTTCTTGAAGTTTTTCCTGAAATGCAACCAGAATTGTCTGAAGACAGCAGGAAACCCAAGGGATATGAGGAGATTTCAGGTAGGAGAAAAAAAAGGGTAAAAAATGAATGCATGCGGGTATTTGTGTGTGATAACATGTGGAAGTAAATGCGGGAGCCGAGGATTTTATAGTCATGCAGAACATGCCCTCTTCATGCCCCTCCATCCTAAAAGAACCGTTTCATAATCAGTTTCTTCATCCAGAGAGTTTGAAGTGCCGTTTATGTTGCAAACTTTCACATATTAAAGCTCTGGAAAAGTTTTTTTTTCCAATGGAAGACGTAGAGGAGGGAGTCAGAGGTGAAAGTTAAAAATCAATAAGGAGTAAGGGAGACGGAAAGACAAACGAGAGGAGTTGGATATGTGGGAGACTTGGTCGTTGGGGGTGCTGGGGTGCAGGAAATAGGTTGAGGTGTTTCAGGAAGTTGTCAAGAATTGAGTGATTGGCTCCAGATGGAGGAGGTCACGCTCCGTGACCCAGGAAGTGGTCACAGGGGACGCTCCCGCCTCACTTCCTCTGCCGTCTTTCAGCACCAGCGGCCCCCGTCTGGCATTCTCCTTCTCCCAGCAAAACCCTCTGTCCCCTTCCCAGTGCTCGAGCTCCCTCCATCTTCCACCGTGTTTGCTTTAACTCCTGCGATGTGACACATGCCGAGAAGTTATGAGCACGCAGGCGCTCCAAGACTCTCATCTCTGGGTTAAAAGGTGATCAGGGCTGGACAGGAGTGCGCTGCTTGATCGATAATTTACAGTTATTTTCCTTTAAGTCCCCCCTCCCTTTCTACCACCTATAGCACATATGCTTTTTCTCCTTCCCTTTCTCATGTTCCTTCACCTGCAAAATTACTGCCATGTGTTTATTTCTAGGGGAGTGTAAAGTTTTATCTTTGCTGTCTGACTTTCTAAAAAAGAAAAAAAAAGTACATCATAAAATATTTATGGTTTACTATTTAATTGAAAATGACCTTTTTTTCTCACTCTGACTCTCAAAAACATGTTCCTAAACACACACTCAAACTCATTATCACTTTCAGAAATAGTATCACATCAACACTCATAAATATCCAAAGAGAAAGGCCTGCAAGTATCCCCTCATTAATTATGTGTGTGTCGTCCATGCGGGGCAGATGTGGGAAGGGACACACACATGCTGCGGCCAGAAAATCAAATTAGGGCCACAATATATCATCCACTGCTTTAACGGCCGGCTAAAATGGGAGATTTGGTCCATATGTTTGGTGTCATTGAAGGATCAGGAGGAGACAACGATGAGCCTGCTGCATGCTGTATGAATCAAAAAGTTAGGCAAGAGGCAGAGGAGGCCATATGGAGACCTGATGGAGGAGTGGAGGGGTGTATGAGCAGTGTCATCACCAGAATGCAGACATATTATAAAGATCCCCTGGATGTCACATTACCTATTGAGAAATATTACCATCACCTGTACGCTGAAACAAATTGTTGCTCAGGGATTTTGCTGCTGTAACTGGAGACTGTGACTCGCAGCGTGCTGCCTAAGTCATGCACATTCGCTCATGTATCTTCCTCTTGGCTCTCCCTCCCTTTCAGGTGGTCTTGTCCAGCACCGTGAGCGTCGACGGCCACGTCCTGGCAGTGTCCGACAACATGTTCGTCCACAACAACTCAAAACACGGCCGGAGAGCTCGCAGGCTGGAGCCCGGCGAGTCCGTGGAGAACACCATGGAGTATGGTGAGACGCTGACATCAAACATGTCACACGCCATTTGTCTTGTTTCATTTTATCACACGTCTACTTCATCATTTAAACTCAGAAACATAGTACACACTGAGCCGAGGTACAAACTACAACAGCAGGTACTCGAGTGGCTTAATGTCCATTTATAATCACCATGATACATCAAACATCACCAGTGGTGCTACTGAGGTCATTAACTGAGCTAATTAATACATTAATTAAATATCTCTCTTCACATAAAGTGTACATAATAATAATATCTTATCTTAAATACATATCTTTTAG
>JAVQJZ010155319.1:0-11114 GCA_036025355.1 Leiopotherapon unicolor
TCTATCTATCTATCTATCTATCTATCTATCTATCTATCTATCTATCTATCTATCTATCTATCTATCTATCTATCTATGTTGTTATTTATGTTACTTGAAGGACATAGTTGATTTTCACACCCAAACTTTATGTAAAACACTTATTTTTTCAAATGTATTATCTTCGAGCACACCTGTAGTGATAGTGTTTGCCTGCGTTACTCTCTGTAGTAATCTGATGCCTGATGAGCCCAGGATGCTGATTGTCTTTCACACCTCACTCTTTTGTTTTGTTTGTGCTGCGATGTGACATTAGTGTAGCGTGTCGGCCGTGGCGTCGCGTTGGCTTGCATGTCGTAAGCCTCTGCGTCTTTCCCTCTGCATCTTTCGTAGTAACCCCCAGCATCAGACCCTGCATGCCAGATGAGTACACGTGTGGTGATGGGACATGCATCCTGATGGAATACCTGTGTGACAACAGACCAGACTGCAGGGACATGAGTGATGAGACGGACTGTGGTGAGTGGCTTCAGTAACATCCTCGGCTGCAGCATGGGACGCCGGCTGGCTGCGAGATAAATTCAGCTCAGAGTCACCTGTCTGTACTTTTGCTAAGTTTAATCCAAGGTTTGTTGCAGGCACAAGAAAGCCGGCTCCTCCTGCCTTCACCACCCCTCCCGCTATAACCACCACCGGCAAGAAGCCCCCGCGGCCCCCGAGCCCACCTGGACCCTGCAGAGCGGATCAAGCCACGTGCCAGAGCGGAGAGTGCATCCCGCGGGACTACATCTGTGACGGAGAGAGGGACTGCTCGGACGGAAGCGACGAGTTCAGATGCGGTAAGTGAGACTTTCCTCTGTGTGTGTGTGTGTGTGTGTGTGTGCGCACTCTCAGGCAGCCACTTTTTTTCTGATCACCCCCCTTGTCCTCTCACAGGTACTCCGTCACCCTGCGAACCCAATGAGTTCAAGTGTAAAAACGGACGTTGCGCCCTCAAGCTCTGGCGCTGTGATGGAGACAACGACTGCGAGGACAACTCGGACGAAACAGACTGCCGTAAGTCTTCACTTCTTGAGCGAGTCATCCTTGGAGGAGCAGGTCTCCTCGTCTGACTCTCAACCGATGCTGCAGTTTGAGAGCGATTCAAAGTTGCGGTAAATCTTCCATTTTTCTCGTGACCACAGCCACCAAGGGCCCCGGTGACAGGTGTGCTCCGGAGCAGTTTGAATGCCTGAGCGATCGCACCTGCATCCCGGCCAGTTACCAGTGTGACGAAGAGCCAGACTGCCCTGACCGCTCTGATGAGTACGGCTGCAGTAAGTCTCACACCACGTCTCGCTCTCTCTATCGCATTGCTCTCCTTTCTGTCTTACTTTTCGCACCCTCTCCATGCTTCTGTGACTCCCCTCTAAAGTCACCCTCTGAGTTCCTTTGTGCGCTGTGACTAATTTGCTGCGAACCGGAGCCCTTTTCACACGCATGTTGACTGAAACACGGGGCTTTTTGTGAGCCCATCCGTTCCCTGAGAGCTGAAAGGAGAATTGTCCGTAGCGGAGAATTATGTTTCCTCCGACTTTCAGGCATTTATGAGCTCCACTGGATCGCCAAATTCCAGTCACATGCCGGCCTTTTTGTACATGCACATTCATTATGCGGTTCTCATCTCTTCACAGCCCCTCCCTCTGTGACGAGCCCACCGGAAGAGTCCGTCCAGGCGGCGCGGGGAGCGACGGTGACGTTCACCTGCCAGGCCGTTGGAGTGCCAACACCTATCATCAGCTGGAGACTCAACTGGGGACACATTCCTGTCAGCGGCAGGTGGGTTTAATGAGAAATCCTCCATTGATTTGGCTTCTAAGCATCTGTACTGTAATTAAAATGAACTTACAAATGTAGCTCATTTGGGTGACATTACAGATTATTCATGGAAATGCAACACGCTGTCCAAATGATGTTGAATGTCTTCACTCCAAATGTCCAAAGTCGATTATTGTTGATGTTACTTGAGGAAAAAACATGTTTCATCCATTTGTTTTGGGCATGGCGTCGCAAACAAACATCTGCATCTGATGAAACTCCGTCCAGCCTGATCTGTGAAGATTAAAAAAATATATATCATGAATTAATTAGTCTCTTCTCCACTTTCCTCAACTGACATGTGATGAGTGTTCTCTGAAACCACAGTATTGCTGTCGACATCCTCGTGAGATCAGTGTTTCTGTGCTGGCTCGTAACCATATTCAGACCTGTGATTTTGATTACTGAGATATTTGTGGTGTGCTCCAACTCTAAAAGTTGCTGCATCAGAAATTTCCTATTGGGCGTAGCTTTCTGTGTGTTTGTGATTGATGGATGTTTTTGTGTTTCTGCAACTATTACAGCAACTCAGAAACAGAGAGTCTGACATAAACTTTATTTTGAGTTTATTATTCTGCAAGTCATCATTTGTTTTGTGCCGCCTCATACCCAGGATCTCCATGACCAGCGAGAACGGCCGCGGCACGCTGACCATTCGTGACGTGAAGGAGGCGGATCAGGGGGCGTACACCTGTGAGGCCATCAACGCTAAAGGCCTGGTGTTCGGCATCCCAGACGGAGTGCTGACTCTCACATCCAATCCAAACCCAAGTACAGACACCTCGCTTTTACTCAGAAACACTAAACACACTTTCAATAATTTCTGGTAACAATAACCATATATGTTTCTTGTTCCTTGCAGGCAACTGTCCTGAAGGTCACCTCAGTGTGCAGGGCCGCTGTGTGTCCTGCTTCTGTGCTGGAATCACCAAGAACTGCAAGGGCACCGGCCGCTACCGCAACCAGATAAGCCTGCGTTTCACTGAGGAGGAAGACTTCAAAGGCACTGAGGCCATGATACTTGAGCTAAAGACTATCAACTGAAATACCTTTAAAAGTCTGTGCAGTCCTTATATTTAGAATATAAAACAAGCTGAGTGAATGTGTCTTTTTTGCTTCTAGGAGTGAATGTCAGCTACCCATCCAGGCCAGGCACTCCTCCCCTCTCCTCCACTCAGCTCCTCATTAACCCAGAGATGGAGGAGTTTCAGCTCGTCGACCTGTCACGCCGCTTCCTCAACCTCGACTCCTTCTGGACGTTGCCGCGTCAGTTCTTGGGCGACAAGGTGAGTGATCATATTATTTGCAGATGTTATTCTGCTTGACTTACCACCACACTAGAGCCTGAAAATCATTTAATCTGTTTATAGATCGACTCCTATGGAGGATCCCTGAAGTACAAGGTGCGGTACACGTTGGCCCGCGGCCTGTCTGAGGTTGTGGAGAAGCCGGATGTGATTCTGGTTGGAAATGGACAAAGGCTTGTGTACCGCAGAGGCAGCACCACCCCTGCACGAGTGGTCAACCAGAAAGAGATCAAATTCACTGAAGTAGGTCCTCTGTCCTGTTTGCAATAACAAGTACAGAACCAGCAGAATCCTGTTGTAGATTTATAATGATGACAGAGATGAGGAATAAAAATAAACAGTTTTTACATCAAAATTCAAAATCATAATTTGACTTCAGCAGCTTTTCAAGTAAACGTACACACGTAGAAACGTACACTCAGTAATCCTGCCTGTGGTTGTTTCAGGATAACTGGCAGCACTCCAATGGCCGCTCAGTGAGCCGCGAGGACCTGATGATGACGCTGGCCAACCTGGACAGCATCAGCATCCGCACCATCTACGACAACCACATGGTCAGCGTGGCGCTCAGTGACATCGTCATGGATATCACCACGGTGGAGTTCAGCACGCTCGGTCATGCCAAGTCTGTGGAGGAGTGCAGGTAAAAAATTATTTTTATTTTTTATAAAATACAATTATAAAAATGTATTTTAAGTGACATGGCCTGACCCTGGTTCAACTCCAGCCAGTGTCCTTTGTTGTATGTCATCCCTCTCTCTACACTTGTGTCCCCATCAGGAAATTGTGCATTTTGTGGTGTTTTTAATTTGAGCTTTTCACACTAATTTTGATCTTTCCCAGATGTCCTCCTGGATATTCAGGCCTGTCCTGCGAGATGTGCTCTGCTGGTTTCGAGCGCGTTCCAGGTGGCTTGTATCTCGGCACTTGTGCCGGTTGCAACTGCAACGGACACGCCAGCGCCTGTGATTCAGTCAACGGACACTGTCTGGTAATAGCTGACTGCTTTTCTTGGCGAGAAGGCTTGTCAGTCATTCTGATGATTAATTGGAATTTCCTGATAATCACATCCTGACACTGAAAATTTTAGCTTGTTGATCATAACAGATGTTTGTTCGCTTAAAGGAAATATCCTAATCTGATTTCCTGCCAAGAGTGATTTGAGAAGATCAATACAGCTGTAGCGCACATGTGATAAATATGAAGCTACAGCCAGCAGCTTATCTTAGAATAATGTCCAAAAACACTTGGGAACCGTTCGTCTGGCTCTCTTCAAATATATAACTTATGTAATAAAGTTTTTTTTTTTAAATGTGTATAGAGAAGAAATGAGAAAACATCTTACTTAGTACTGTTTACTGGTTTTAAAGTAGATTTTCATCTAGCTTCTCATGTCGATCTCGGCAAGAAAGCCAATAATGTATTCCTGAAAATGTCACCCTATTTCTCTCAAGCTATTTTGGCCCATGTCAGAGAATGACCAGTGTGTTCTCCCTGCCACAGAGCTGCCAGCACAACACAGAGGGTCCTCAGTGTGACAAGTGTCGCTCAGGTTACTTTGGTGACCCGAGCCGAGGTCGCCACGATGACTGCAAGCCCTGCCCCTGCCCGTACTACGAGACCTCACGCCGGTAAGGCCACAGACCCAAACGAGCCATTTCCCTGCTGTAGTTTTTATTGTTACACTCAAAACCTGAGCTTATTCAGATACTTGAGCGCTGGTTTACTCATTCAGCTCATTAACGACATTTGTAGATTTTAATCTGTGACTTTTTTTTATTGCTCTCTGTAGGTTTTCTGACACCTGCTTCCTGGATGTTGACCAGCAGCCAACATGCGATGCCTGCAGGCCCGGCTACACAGGAAGACGCTGTGAAAAGTGAGGAAGCTGACATCATTAACTGCTTTAAGTTACAGTTTCAATAGTTAGGAGATGGCAGTAATATAGTCTGGAGGAAATGGTAGAGTAGGGACTTGTGGCAAAACATCACCTTCCTCTAAGGTCAAAAGTCCAGCCCAGCACTATACCTCAACATGGAAAGAATAAATATGGTTTTGATGAAGGAAGATAGATTGTGATTCAGCCATAATAAATGCCTCCGGTAAACAGGTCAATCTAATCTCTTATACTTTTGTTTTATCTCAGGTGTGCTCCTGGTTACCAGGGTAACCCCCTTCTGCCTAATGGAAAATGTGTTCTTAACCGTGAGTATTGGTTCAACAGGTGCACGGACATTTTTGAAATTCAAGGCATAAAATCTACAGGAGCTGTGCCTGCATTGTTCTACCTGCTGTACACTTGACCCATTCAGCGATATGACTGCGGCAAGGTCTTAAACCTGTGAAATGATTACCTTCACCCCTCCCCACCCCCCTCCTGGTGTTACAGTAGGCTGCTGTATGCGGTCATGGCTCAGGCATGCAGAGTCGCTGGATCACTCCCAGATGCATTTTCTCCCCATATGTCATCTTTTTTTCCCACTGCTCTCTCCCTGTAGAAAGCTCCAAGTGTGATAACAGAGGAACTATCAGCTCCAATGGCAGACCATGCAGCTGCAAGGTACATGTGCTGCACAGTAAACTGCAAACTCACATATCAGGATAATGTTATAACCAGGAAATGATTTGTAGTTTGTGAGGCTGATGCGTCTTTTATCGTTTCTTCCATGAGACAAAGTGGAGTGACATGCAGATGGATTACATATGTGCTTGTGTTTGTGTGTGTGCAGAATAACGTGGCAGGCGCTCTGTGTGACGAGTGCAAGCCCGGCTTCTTCCACTTATCAGAGGCCAACCCCGAGGGCTGTCTACGCTGCTTCTGTATGGGCGTCACCAAACAGTGCGCCAGCTCCACTTGGAGCAGAGATCAGGTAGGTTGCCAAGCTACGAATGCTAAAGGGAGGGGTGAATACTCTTGGGTATCAAGGTTTGACTGTGTGTTTGTGTAGTCATGCTGTATCAGCAAATCCTTTTAGATGCTAAATGCGGAGATTTAATGTGCAAACAGTGATCAGGCGCATGTCAGTCTCCACTCACATCTCATTCAGACAAAACCTTTGTGTCTCTCAGGTGCGAGGAGGGGTGAACGGACAGCTCTTCTCCCTCTCCAACAGCGCCAACACCAAAACTATCTCTGAAGGCATCTCCCAGAGGGGCTCCTCTGAAGTCGTCTACCGCTCCTTCTCCAGTGTCCCCAGTGACACCTACTACTGGGTCCTGCCAGAAAACTTCAGAGGAGATAAGGTGAGAGGAAAGCAAGGGTGCAGAGAGCAGGCGATGGGAGAGGAGAGGAAAAAAACTGTGAGGTGTTAATCAAGCTGTATTTCTCTGCCCTTTGCGTCCCACTCAGTCATGCCTCAACATGTTGTCAAGTTAAAAGGCTGCACTTTTCCACACAGTGAGCCTCCTTTGAACCTTAGGCTTGAATTCACAGTCAGTCCAACATGGTGTCTTATGACTTCCCCCCTCCGCATCCCCCACAGTATCATAGGGGTGAAATACCTTTCCACTATTCAGTTTTGTTGAGATGAGCTTCTCTTTCCACCGTGTTGCTACCAGGTGACGGCCTACGGAGGAGAGCTTCGCTACAGGGTGCGCTTTGAGCCGTTTCAGCGCTCACTGGTGATCGACGGTCAGCCGGATGTGGTTCTCCAGGGCAATGGCATCTTCCTGGAGCACTACTCTCAAACCAAGCCCCTCCCACGTGTCCCACAACCCATCACTGTGACCTTCAGAGAGGTGCACTTCATTGTTCATATGGGGCAGTGCCACTGAATAAATCTGAAATCTCTCACAATCTTCGTGGACTAACTCTTCTCTTTTACCCATCCTCCATCCCTCTAACTGACAGTCTGCATGGCGTCGCGCAGACGGGCAGCCGTGTACTCGCGAGCACCTGCTGATGGCTCTGGCAGATGTCACTGTCTTCATGATCAGGGCCACCTACGCAGACAACATGGCTGAGAGCAGGTATGGTGGGAGGTTCCTCAGTCACTGCACCGGCTCATTCAGAGGGCTCATAATGAATTCAAGTTGAAATTGTCTGCTTTTTTGTGTTAAACAGCATCTCAGACATCAAGATGGACATCGCTGTTCCTGAAGTCACAGGAAACGAACGCGCACTGGAGGTGGAAGAGTGCGCCTGCCCTCAGGGATACACGGGACCCTCTTGCCAGGTATGTTTGCAGATTTTAGAGAAGTAGTTTAGTTTCATTTAATAAGATGATCAGTTGTTTTGCTTGCTTTCATCTCCATTCACAGTCTTCATCAGCAGATGGAGTCTGCTTATGGTAGGACCACAATTGAGCCAACTCCATGGCATCTGAGCAAACACCATTCGCTGAGGAAGGCTGAGAATGTCAAACTGCCATTTACCAAAGAAAGAATGAACTTTCAAGCTTGAGATTGGTTCATTTAATTTAGATTTAGCCTGAAAAAAGAAAGAAAAGTAACGCAATCACAGCTGTGCCTAAGCTTGTTAAGGATAGCACTTTTTTCCTTTGCAGCTCTTGATGATAATTGCAGTCTGTCTCCCTGCTGCAGTGGAACAAAGACATATTCCTCTTTGTCTTCACTTGTCTCTAACCTGAGGTGTTTTTCCATGTCGTCGCAGGAGTGTGATGAAGGTTACACTCGGAGCAGGTCTGGCCTTTACCTGGGCACTTGCGAGAGGTGCGATTGCTACGGTCACGCCAGCAGCTGCGACCCAGAGACCGGCAGGTGTCTGGTAGGTGTCATAGTGTCTTCTTTGCTCTAAGTTCTTTGCCAAACATTGAGCCTGCTTTGATCTCTGCAGAGGAATGCACTAATGGTTTCTTGGCGAATCCCAACAAGAGGAAACACACTGTCGCTTGCAAGCTCTGTATATTCAACTTGTTACGTTGATCCTCACCTCTATTTTTGTGTGGTCTGACCAAAAGCAATGTCTCCATAACACCGACGGGCCAAAGTGTGAGCGCTGTCAGGCCGGATACTATGGAAACCCTGCAACGGGTGGTGCTGAGGCCTGCCAGCCGTGCCCCTGTCCTGGAACCGCTTCCAACAACCAGTGAGTTCATGTCTTTAAGTCTTTTCAGCTTGTGTCAGTTTTATCCAGTCAGCGTAGATTACTGTTAATTATTCTGTTTAATGCTAGATTAGGCAAAGTAAACTATGCGTGGTGCTGGAGCACCTGGAGCTCACTTTATTCAAAATACCAGAGCCCAAACTGTAATTGAAACAACACGATTAGTGCCAAAATGAGCGTTCTCATGGTGTGCACGGCCCTCTGTCGGCACAGATTCTCCACAACCTGCTACTTGGAGTCTGACGGTCAGCCGACCTGTGACAACTGTCCCCCTGGATACACCGGCCGACGCTGCGAAAGGTACGACCCCCTTCCTTCAATGTCTGCTTTTCTTTTTTCCCCTCTCCTTCTTTCTCTCATGGTCCGGCTTAGTATTTTGGGTTGCTGGGCGGACCGGCAGCAAGGATGGCAGGGGCTGGCCGTAGCACCGAGTGGTGTCATTCACAGGAAAGGGATAGAAGCATGTCTGTGGTTTGCAGCTCTCTTGTTTTTCTCCCGGCAGTTGCGATTGAAGGGTTTCAGCGGAGGGATGGGAGATGCAAATCGACGCCACCCATTCTGATGTACCCGTGAAGTTTTGTACTGTGTCCTGTTTTTCCAGATCTGTTGGTGGATATTGTGTTCTTTGGTTTAGTTGACTTGCAAAATTAAAGGTCATTACTGTGGCAGAATAATGCATCTTTGTCGGAGGATAATGGGCCTGCTGTGGTACCGAGAATGTTATCACTCAGATTTCTTGTTTATGGAAAATAAGGTTTACCAGAGAGGAAATAACTGTGTCGTATGTCCTGAGGAAACCTTTAGTTTAGTTGGCTTCAGATCTTACTTTTGCTTTCTTCTTCACTCTACCTTCCAAAAGCCTTCTCAGAGTTTGCTTTCTGCTTCAGCTTTGCGCTTCACTGGTAGCAAAATGTTAAGGTGCTGGCTCATGTGATCTCTGTCCGTGCACAGACCAGACAGATTTTCTGGGTCTCTACGACATAAATGTAGATGTGGCATTTATGAGGACTCCTGCCTGGCTAATCAATCTTTGCCGCTCCGAGGGGCAAAGATGACGAGGTGACTTGTGGGTGTAAGATGCAACGTATGAATAATTGATTATTTGAACGTCTCTGCCTGCATCATCCCTGATTCTGCTGTTTTGACATTAAGAGAAGAGAAGCCGACTGCAGACAGTTGTGGGCACCCCTACCTGGAGAAGCACATGGAGGGCCTCCTACCTTTGGGATGTGGAGCTGAAGCAGTATTCAATTTCAGCTGGGAGAAAGAACTGGTAGTGTTTGGCAGCGGAGATGGAGGAAACCAGTGGCCTACTGCCGCAGGAACAGTTGCTATCCCTACTAGGAGTCTACTGTCCACCGCAGGTCAACATCGCACTACTCGTTCCACTACGAGATCAGGGGTGGGCACTTTTTCAGTCACCCCCAATAGATTAGCATCCAGACTCCCACCGCACCACACACCCAGTCCAGAGAGCAGACACTCCAGCTTCCAGCACTTGCTCCGCCTTCACCTGAACGCCTTCAACCAGCGCTTGAGCATGCTGGAGAGAAACACGCTCGATATGAAGGAGGGCATTCACAGTATGGAGGACCAGCAGAGTCGCCTCAGCTCCCATCTCAAGGAGCTCATCGCCATGCAGGCCGCTGGGGAGAAGAGCAAGAAGGTTGTGGAGCTGGAGAAGAGCTACATGGACATGGAGGCCCGTCTGAGCAGACTCGAGGGAAGGCTGGAGATCCTGATCGATGGCTTCACTGCGTTGGCGCAGGAGATGAACAAGATGAAACGCGCTAGACACACTTCACGTTCGCCCCAAGAAAGGAGGGCCCTGCCGTCCCTCGCCACAGTCCTCGCAATCCCGTTGTACTCAACGCCACAGCCTCCAGTCAGAATTACTCCTACTGAAACGCCATTCACGAGTAGAGCCACAGTGCCCAAAAGCATACCCACCCCAGGCCTGCCTGTGAACAAATCCACTTCTGCTCCTCGGAGAGATAGAAAGCTAAAATCAGCAGCCACCACAACTGCAGTAAAAAACAGTACACGGCTTCAGGCAGTCACTAGGTCGTCCAAAAGTCGAGCTGCAACAAGGTCATCAGTCAAGTTGAGGACCACCCTGAGTAAACCTAAGTCTACTTCAAAACAAACTACGGTTAAACCTGAAACAAAAAAGCCAGGCGGTAGGAAGTCTTCTGTTACGACCAAACGCGTTTCACAGCTAAGCAAAACTAAACCAAAGGAAGTTGAAAAAGAAGCAGCAATCACCAAATTTCAACTGGAGCCACCGTCTCACAAACCGAAGCCTGCGAAGCCCGATCAGGCCAATAAAAAGGGTTCTGCGTCACCTTTCAAAAATAATGGACGCAATAAGGCGTTCAGATCAGATGCGCCAGCACCAAGAAAGGCTCAAGGGGAGGATTCAAAGGGATCATCAAAGCCACACAAGGGTAACTCTAACCAAAATGAGAAAAAGGAGGAGACAAACTCAAAGAAATTGGTCTCTCATGAAACGAAGAATTCTGGAAAGAACACAGTTACAACCACAAAACCTACCAAGGTTACTGCTGCAAAGAAGTCCAACACATTGAAAAGGACGTCGCCTCCTGCTAAAACCAAGGCCACCACTGTGAAAAAGAAGTCCAACACAACGGTGAAAAGGAAGACAACTCCCCCTAAAACCAAGTCTACCGCTCCAAAGAAAGGAGATAAGAAACCCCAGAAGAAAAAGAAGACACACCCTCATTCCAGTGTTTTGGACCTGCTGCAGCTTTTAAATGGAGATCACAAGTCTTGGAAAGAGAAAAAGAATCAGGATGGTTCTCTTCATGTTGTCTTGGGAAGGCTGGCCATTCCTATCAAAATTATCCCTGATTACTAGGGATTTGTGTGTTATGCTTTGTTGTTGT
>JAVQJZ010155322.1:0-12384 GCA_036025355.1 Leiopotherapon unicolor
ATTTAATACCATTTGAAAATAGATATGAAGAGAAAAGCACCAAACTCCATCAAGACCAAGTCAATTTTTGCAGTAAATATAACATCAGTTGTTAAACAGAAATTCTGAGGTGATTCTGATAAACTCAGTAGTCAAGTGAAGTAGATAATCTTATCAAAAGGGTTTTAAATACACGAGTGGAAGGAACAGAGCAGCACGCCAAACTCCATTAAGATTTTTGTCAGTTTTATACACTTTGCTTTTAAACTGCTGAGAAACTACTGAGAGTCTGTGAAATGCGTAGAGGACATTTAAAGGAAAGACTAGGAGAGCACCGTAAAGCAGACTCAGGTCGTTTTTTGGTTCCTCTTTAAAGGGAAGAGACACGCAGAGAACTGCACGCCAGACTCCATTAAGATTTTCGTCAATTTTACAGTTCTCCACTTTGCAGCAGTTTAAATGTGAAAATTGACATTTTGTAGCGATTCTGTCAGATTCATGATGCAGGTAAGTAGTTTCTTTAATTGGAAGTTGGTATTATCATACCAACTAATATATCATTATGACGGTTTTAATGTAATTTTTCTTATAAAAACAACAATTGTAAAAAATAAGCCGAAGAAAGCTAAAAGGTTAGGACTAAAATTTAACACTGACATTCACTGGATATTTTGAAAACCATATTTCTTCCTGTTTACTGAAATATTTTGGTGAATATTGTTGAACAAAGGCGTTCCCATGACAAACGGTAAATTGGCTGTAATCTGAACGGAGTTTGGTGCGAGGAGGCTCCGCTGTTTGTTGTTTACCTGCAGGAGGATGAGTCAGGCTTCTTTCCGCTCCGCGGGTCTTCTCGCTGTCAGGCAGGTCGCGCAGCTGCTCATGAAGCCATGCTGAAGCTTTACAGGCCGAACTTACACACCGTTTAACGGGATAAACCGACGAACCGGATCAAATATATAATGTTTACTTCGGGACATTTCACGGAACTCAACCCTGCACCGCTGCCATGTTTGATTCTGACGTCACTTCCGCAACGCAGCTCACATGACTCTGTTATCTTCAGGTCACATGATGCAATCAACCAATTAAACTAATCACAGACCTGCTGAGGTTCACTGCTTTTCTTTGCGATATTAACGGGAATATTTCCGGATTTGCACTTGTTGGTTGGGCAGAAAATGAACATCACTAATTATTTTATTTTTCAGAGCAGACACTTAGTTCATTATGGAGGATGTTTAGTGATGGTGATAACTGCTGCAGTCCTGGTTCAGCTGTGCTAATAAAGCAATGATATAATTATCCAGCACTATTTGACTATCAATATTTAATTTTATTTACATTTACAAAACTTTCCAGTTTCAGGAATTGATGTTATTAAATCTTGAGAAACTTAAAAAAAAATCTGGGCAATGACTTGTGGGAAAATATTCATTTATTTCATAAATCATAATAATCATTATCATAATTAACTTAAGCTTGTATTGCAGCACTTTAACTCTGTGGTACTTTTACTTGACCTGAATACTTACAGACTTCATCTCACTTCAGTTTGCTTACAGAGAATAACTTCTCCTCCTTTTATTTATTTTTTTACCAACAAGAACATGTAAAAAAACTGTTAATAGAAGTTACTCTACAGTCAAAAACTTTAAAATAAGTTTACAATTGTACAACAATTTGAGGGTTTTGAGGTCATTTAAATTTCACTCAGATTTCACTGAATCGTCTCCAAACATAAAATCCCATTTTCATCTGAGCTCTTGTATCTTTGTCTTTTCAACATTTACAAATAAAGTGACTGATTTGACTTTTCTTACTCCAGAAGGTCTGAAATGAAGCTAAAGGTTTAAATCCAAACTTCGATGATGTCTCCGTCCTCCATGTCCAGCTGGGCCGGCGTCTCGCTGTGGGTCACTTTGGAGCCGTCGAACTGGAAGCAGACTCGTCTCTGGGCGCTGGCGGACATCTTGGACAGATACTGGGAGAAGATGGTGCCCAGTGGGGCATCCTAAAACACACACACACACACACACACACACACACACACACACACATCAGGTCACAGGTTCGAGTCCAGCTGACATAAACAGTGATGAGGAGAAGAGGCGGAGCTACGAACTCTGTGCAGAGAAAACTCCTGTGAAGAGTCTCTGTCTTTGCTCTGCAGCCTCACGGTGATGCTGCTGCTGTCGGCCGCCTTGCTCTCATCCTCTGCTGCCATGACAACACACTCTGAACAACAAAAAGAGTTCAAACACTTTTTAATTATTCAGATCAGTGTTTAAATGAATCAAGAGAAACAGATGCAAAGAAAACAGCTGACAGTGAATGTGTATGAAGTGTAAACTAATGCGAGTCCTGCTTCTGTCTCATGCTGTGACTTGCTGTGGTTTCAGCAGGAACGATGATTTGGTGCCCTCTGCTGGTGCACAATGACAAACTACATCAGGGTTTGTCAGAGCAGGAGAACAAACTCATAACGGACTGTAAATAATTTCATTGTGAATGAGGTTGCGCACACACACTGAAAGCAAACTCCATCTGCTGAAAGTTTCAGAAACAGCTGCCTGTAAGTGCGTTTGTGACGTTCTGCTGTCGGGGGGAGCGAAGCTGTTCGTCGCGTCACCCACCTATGATGTCTACGATGCCGATGCCGAGCTCGCCGACGGTCGAGTCTGTTGGCAGCTCCATTTCCTCCCTCAGCAGCAGGAGGCGAGGAGGCGGGACGCTCAGGATGGCGGACAGCCGCGTCACCACGTCGCTCAAAGGTGTCGACTGCAAATGACAAAGCAGGCAGACACAAAAGTGATGTCATCGTCTACTGCGGCGAGTCTGTGAGGTGACGTACGTTTACGAAGTACTGATAAGTTAAAACTTTTACTGCAGGTACTTTTTACTTTTACTTCATTTATCTGACAGCTTTAGTTAGTTTACAAATTTCTGCATATAAAACATGGAAAACTCATAAAAATTTGATGTTTTGGTATAAATCAAATTTAATGAGTCGATAAATCTTCGTCATCATTTTGATCTTCTCAGATGTTTCAGCTTTTTTCTTCTCCTCTAAATAATGTGAATGATTGTAATGTGAGTGAATAATGTGCAGGTTTATTGTGAAAGAGTCACTTTGGGTCATCATGGCAGAATTTCTCTCTATTTTCACTCTTTTCATTAATCAGTGATCAATGGAGAAAAGAATCAGCAGACTGATCCAGAATGAAAAGAATCTGCAGTCCGTCGTACCGACAGCACCGGGATCTTGTGGACGTCCGTTCGGCAGCGGACCTTTAGGGGGATCTCTCGGACCGCGGAGCTGTACGGAGACTCGTGATCTCCAGAGTCGGGGTTCATGGCGATGACATCGTCATCGTTGGCATTCACAATGATGATGTCATCATCGTCTGGAGACGGCAGACCTCGGCGACGTCTGTTGCTCCTCGTCTGAGGTTCAGGTGAGAGGAGGAGGGAGTTCACCGCCTGCAGCTTCCTGTCGATCTCACTGAGGACAACAAACAGAGAGAGAAGAAGTTGTTTTCCTTTCATTTGCTCCAAAGCAGGAACTGTGACTGCACAAAGACTCTGGACTCACCTGATCTTCTTTTTGACCTGTCTGGACTGTTTCTGGACCGGACTCTCTGGAGGTGGAGGAGACGGGCAGCGAATGGCTTCTCTGAAACAAACAAAGTGTGAGAAGACAGAGAAAGCAACGAAGAATGTTCATGTTTCATGAATTTATCTGTGATGAAGACCTGTGACCAGCGAATCTGAACTCAAATTAATCCGAGTTCTCTGATTTTGATTTAGATCAGAGGAAAATAAACGGTTACTCCGTACAGTTCTGGTTTCCTCCCCGTGTCTTCTGGTTTCTTCTCCACTTGTTCTGCTTCGTCCTCCTCGGAGTCGCTGAGCGTGATGGTGGCTGCTGTCGGTGCTCGAGATGAAAACTGCGACCACAAACTCTCGTCAGCGCCGTCGTCTGATCGGACACAAAAACGACTTTACAGAAGAAAAGTCTGCGGCCAGCGATGACAAACGATAAAAACACAACTGAGGTTTTACCTGCGTTTTCCTTTTCAGAGAAGATGGACGCTGTTGGCTTCAGCAGCAAACTGCTGCTCACCTGAAGACAGAAACACTCAATAATGAGATTATGATTAAATAATGAGAAAAGAAGAATGCTGAACTTTATTTACACTGAACTTCTCAAATCAAAGTGACAAAGTGTCGTAAAATCTACAGTGACGCAAGACAGAAAAATACAGGTGTGGGTCTGCTACAGGTGTGTGACAGGTGTCGCCTTTACTGAGCGCCGGGCGTTTACCTTGTTGGAGTAAACGGGCACGGGGACGATGGCTGAAGGGTCGAGGATTCGTCTGCGTTTTGGTGGCGGCTTGGCGGCCGTCAGCTCGCTCTCAGACACCTGAGGATCAGACACAGGCTGTGATGAGTCTTTATTATCGTTATGATTGAAATATATTGAATTGATCAATATTGAAAATATTGAAAGTTATAGATCTGTCCCCTGAAGATCTGATATGATGTACCAGTCAACTTCATTAACAGTTTAACACTTTTATTTTGAAATGAACAAACAACGCAACTCAGCAAGGAAAGAGTTTTTTTTTCTTTTAACATAAAAACATCAAATCTAAACGTCAAAGTGCTTTTGGGCCTAATCAACAGACAGATATTTTAATGTATCAGTGAAAACAAGTAGATTGTTGTGTCCGACTGCAATATTAGTGGATATAAAGGTACTTTCAGTTAGCTTAGCATCAACAGCTCATCCGTTTCAATGTGACTGTTAGCTTAAGTTTCTCTCTGTTTAAAAGCATCAGACTTTACGTTTATGTTCTTTGTGTTTATATTCATTGTGCTTATTTGATTTATCTTTAACATATCCGTGTTCAAATTCAAACAAACATTTTCACTGAAACTCAAAGTGAAACTAAACGAATGTGGCAGCTGAACTGGAGACTTTTATTTTGAAGAGATCAGTCAGAATAACGGCGCTAAGCTAACGGAGCTAATACAGTTTATTCGTATTTATTTACTTTAAATGTGTTTCTGCGGCTTCACGCGTCAACTGCTCATCCTCTCCAGTAATAAGTCTTCTTACAACAACACCACACTGCTTACTTTGCGCATAATACACAAATGAAAGGTGCTTTTAATCGATAAAAGCCGCAGATCTGTCACTCACCGTTTCCGCCATGTTTCTTTTCTGCGCGCTGCTGCTGCCTTCACGGACTGTGGGATAAATCACAGGCATGTGTTGCGTTTAAGCGCCGTGGGAATCAAGAAAAACGCTTATCTTATTTAATCTCAAATTCAGCAGCTAATGATGAACATGATGTGATGAACACATCTATAAATCGATATATTAACATCCAATATTATAATCTAGTAATATCTGACCTATTAAAACTCTCTCTTTTATTAACTAATTTCAGTACTAAAGCTGTGACTGTAAAATGTGTGTGAAAAATAAGAGACTTATCAGAGAATTAATCCACTTCGTCTTTCTGTTCTTTAAGTTCTTGTTTCACACTTAACAGGTAAAAAAATCTGTAACTTTAGAGTCAAACTGACTCCTTCAAGGCAGAAAAAAACACTCATACAAACTAGACAAATACAACAAACTCCTCTTAACAGTTTGTTTCTGCTGTAAATATACAAGATGCAACATACAGTTTTTTGCACCATCAGAAAAATCATACATGCGCTGTGCAAAGACACTCGAAAAGTGACTTTAAAATGTCAAAGTTTACAAAAACACAGAAAAAGTTATTTTCTGGGTTTCACATTTAACCACCATCCACAATCTGTTTAAGCAGCAAGCAGCTCGTTTCCTTCGTGCAATGCATTATGGGAGAACAGCACAGTCAGACCTGTTTTTTCTGCACGTTGACCAATTTGTGTGTTTCATTTCTTCACTTCTCGAACTTGAACACACCACAGTCAGACAGCTGTGAGGCGTTCAGGTCCATCTAGTTAATTTCAGCTCTTCTCTGTGTGTTGGTGGTGTTTGTGACAAATACAGATTTTTTTTGCTTGACTGGTTGGTGCCTCCCACTTTTCTGACGTATCACCACCTTTCACAATCCATCAATACAAATTGTGTCCCAGAATGAGAACCTTGTTTCAGATCTGACTTCTTTTCATACAAACATGGAAATCGATGCTGTTTAAAAGTACAATAATGCTCCCAAACAGGCTTCACGTCGGTCCCCCAGTCGTCACTTCTTCTTGTTCTCTTTGCAGGCGACCACGTATCGCTGCGCCACGTTGAGCGGAGGGGAGTAACCGTCGGCGTACGATGTGTCCTCGAACAGCACCGAGTAATCGTCCTGAGGCTGCAAACAAACACAAGGTGACCATTTAAGAGAGAGAAAGAGAGGTGAGAGCGAGGAGAAGCTTTCTGTCTGAGGGAGGAACGTCAGTTTGAAACAGTGAAATAACACCAACTTCTCTTAGTCCTAATCTGACTGTTTCATCTTAGTCTGACTTTGATTATCTGAGATGATCAGAAAGAAAAATAAGCTGCTGTTAACAAAGAAACTAAATATGACAAAATGTATTGACATCACTGCTTGTACTGAGGAATATTCAAATACATCCTGATACACTGAGGAGATGTGTGTCTTTCCAGCCTGGTGCTGAGGGCCTCACCCGGTGTGGTGGAGTGTGGATGAGGGCCCGGTAGAAGCAGGTGGTCTGGGGGTACAGGGCCAGCACCAGCTGGTCCTTACTGAACAGGGCCTCCGGGTCTGTCTCTGGATTGGCCTTCCACTGAGGCAGAGGGATGATCCGCCGCCTGCTCAGAGTGTGTCTCCTGATCAAACACACACACACACACACACACACACACACACACACAAAGTTTGTCTGGAGGCGGGTTAAAGAGATCTTCCCTAAAAGATGCTTTTTATACTTTACAAAGATGCACGTTACAGCTTGATTTTATGTTCTTTTACTTTTGAGCACTCGTTTCATTTCAGTATAAAAATAGTTTACTACATGATGAAGATCAAGCCAATCATCAGGATCTTAAAATGAGACGTGTTGAAAACTGTCACATTGTTCTGGAATAAATTAAGCAGAGGAGAGCAGACATTTCTGCACATTCACACTCAAACAGAGACACGACACACAGAGAAGAAGAGGTGAGAAGAGAGCAGACTGCAGATTAAAGAGAACTCACTCTTTGCCCTCTTCATCAATGTCGTCCACTTCATATCTGCAGGGAGAGGAGCAGAAAAGTCAGATCTGTTTGAATCTGAAGAAAAGCCTCAGGAAATCAGTCCAGTGCTCTCAGAGTTCACATCCTGAAGGTCAGATCTTGATTTCTGGACTCACTTGTTGGTGGAGTGGTTGTAGCTCACCACCTCAGCCAGGATCCACTGCTCGTCTCCGTCCACGGCCTTCACCCTCGCTGCCACCTTGTCGCCCTGTTTGGCCACGTAGTCGCTGCTGGCTGGAGTCGCCCCGCACAGAGGAGGAGGGCTGAGGGCGGAGAGCACCACGCAGAAACAAAACGTTTGACATTTTATCAGATGATTCTCATTTCAGTGAGTGTACGGAGCAGCGTCTCGAGAAAGTGGCAGAAAAATATCTTCCATCTGTTTGAGCAGCTTTTCTGTGGGGTGCGTTTTACATCAGCTAAATCCAAATTTACAACATTTGGCCAGCAGAAGTCGACACACTGATGATGAAGTAATGAGGAGAAGAGTTACTGTTTGGATGTCTGGTTGTGGAGGTACCTCTCTCCCGGCTTGCCGATCCACAGAGGCAGCGTCATGGCCGACTGCTGGAGGAGCGTCATCAGGACGCCTCGCCTCATCGTCTTTCTGGGAGGGTCGCTGTCGCTGTAAACTCCCGCCATCTTAGCAGCTGCAAAAACAAACAACAAAATTATTATGTGTTCAAATAGAAAAAAACAAAAGTGTATCTCTTCCTCACACACACACCTATTCTTCTCTCCTCCAACAAAGACTTGATCTCTGCGATTTTATCGAGGGCGTGACGCAGAATGCTGTGAGAAAAAAAGAGCGAACAATGAGCGTTACGAGGATCAGACAAAAGTTTAAATGAGTCCAACTTTACCAGCATCACCTAAACCTCTAAAGAAAGCGAGCGTTTACTCACCCGCACTCGGCCTCGGCGTCGGCCTTGGCTGTGGTGTACAGTCCTCTCAGCTTGGTGCGGTAATACGGAGAAGCTGCCAAAAACAAGACAAAAGATCAGAGAGTCAATCAGGACTGACAGAAGAGAAACTAACAGCTACGCAGAAAATATGAAGGGCGACCACTGAGTCAGTGTTTGGAAACGAAGGGAGTTCACTGACTTTTGTTCTCCGTCTGCATCCTCTCGTGAGTTTTCTGAATGTTGAGCAGGTTGTGTTCACTGCGGGATCTCTCCTCCTGAGAACACGGAGATCACTTTTAATGACAGGCTGAACATTAAACTGCAACGACAGGAACACAGCTGAGGTCTCTTACAGACAACAGGTTCAGTGAAAATAACCTCTGCAGAGTTTCTCTCCGTCTCTTTCTGCAGGAGAAGCTTCATTCCCAGCCTCACGTCAGGAGATTTAAGACTCCGATCAGCTGAGCCGTCGCTCCCTGACGACAACCTGACTGTTTCCATCACTGTCATTTATCTGCCTTCATCCTCCAGCATCACATCTCTAATGCTTCACACCGCGGAGGATCTCAGATCAGAAATGACTCCCAGTTAACTCAAACCTCCGTCAGTCATCTTAAAGACGAATCCACATGTTGCAGCTGTTTGTCTCCTGATGTTTTTGTGTATTTGAGGGTTGTTGTTTCTCAGTCTGTGAGTTTTATGTTTCACCTGCTGGAGGAAAAATGTCCCTTCAGACACAATAAAGTTATTGTGACACTGAGACTGATTAGAAAATCATTAAGTTAATTACGATATTTTCAATTACAGGCCGAAGATAAATCTAAAGTTTTTTAGATTCTTTAGATTTCTTTAACTTGTAATAAAGTTTAAATAATAAATGAACAGACTCTCCATCAGCTCATTAGACATTCATTGTGGCCGTGGTGAATCAGACGGTGAACAAACTCACATCAGATCAGCTGATCACAGTTACACTTTGTTGTAACAGTCACCTCCACCTGTCCATCAGCTGTCCAGGTGCACACCAGCCTGCCTCACCTGTGTCTGTTTGATGAGCTGGTGCAGCTCCGTGAGCAGCTCTGCTATCTTCGTGTCTGCTGACATGTTCACACCTTCACAGAAAAGTTCATTAGAACAGCCTGAACATCATTATTCACATAGAAAACCTCATTTTAGACTCACAGCTTTGATAGAAACACGCCTGGAAGCAGAACTAATATAAAATATTAATAAAGTGTTACAGCTGATCACAGAAAAAGCCGAATTACAAAGTGGATCCATTTGTTTTTTAATCAAAGCAGAGATAAACATTCATGTGTCCTGAATAACAGCTATCACTAAATCCACAGATTTATGAATGGAGTTCGGCGCAAACTGACATGAAACGTGAAATTTCAGCTCATACTGAGGATAAAGTGAAAACTGAAGGAAGTAAAAGTTAAACTGCAGCAAAGAAGCCAAATTCAGCAGGTTGAATCACTGATCGAGCAAACTTTAAAACGTAAATGAAGGTTTTAGCTGCCGAAGCTAACTGCTAACGTTAGTAAAATCATCTTCCTGCAGCGACATTAGCGCAGCGTATTCTCACTCTAAAGACTTATTATCGTGTAATATCTTATTTTCTAACTTCCTCTCGGCGCAGTGTGCAGCAGAACTTACCGCCTTAATGTTTCTGTTTGTTTACTGTTGACCTGCTAGCTGCACGCCGAGCTTCTTCTTCTTCGGTGGTGTTTGTGATGAGCAGTGAGCGCAGCGCCTCCAGCAGGCGAAGCGTGGCAGCGCAGGTCGGTGGCTGTTGATCTCACTACAACCACTGAGAGTAACTAAGTACTTTTACTTTTGTACTTTACTTTCCATTTCCTGCAACTTTTTACTTTACTGTACTGTACTTTTTACTGCACTGCATTTATTTGATAAGTTACATAACTTTATAAACTCATAAAAATCTGATTAAAAGGTGACTTGAATAGTTTATGTTTTTACATTTGTTTTTATTATACTAAGTCTTCATTTTACAATTATCACTTATTTATTTTTTAATGTCCACTAACTGTAATGTTCACTAAATGAGTGAAATGTATCTGTTTTGTCTTGTTCTGTTCGTATTTGTATTATGACTAATTCTATAAATAAATAAATAAATAAATAAAGAGGATGTGATGGATTATTCTCTGTTTATGCATCAGTGCATTCATTTTTTTTATCTGTTCTTCTTCCCTTGTTTGTTTTGTTGTAAAGCTGAAAAGTGATAAACAGTGTATATTTAACACATTTATGTATTTATATGTTTTTATTAATGTTGTTTAACCTCCATTTTACCACTTCAGCACATGACTGAAATCCTTTTTTATATCTACCTTTCTGGTTTTATTTGAGCCGTTGAGGGTTTGTTGGCGTACTTTGGCCTGCGTCTCATGTACAAACTGTTCTATCATCTCACTTTGAGAGCAGGCGGCAGATAAACATCCTGTGAATTAATGATTAATGTGCCCCGACACTGAGGCCGGTGTGTTTATGTACCAACACTTTATCATTTCAAACATTATCGCCATCCACACCTTCAGATAAACTGTTAGAGCCAAATGTCTGCACATGAAGTCAGACGGTAAAACTTCAAACTGCTTCCTGTGTGTGCACTTTTATAGTTTTTAGTACAATATTTAAGCTGTTCTGCATCTTTTCACTGAGTCTGTTTCCAGCAAACCGTCACCATCGTCTTCTCTCAGCTGCTATAAACAACAAGCACTTTCACTTTACAGCTGCTCAGTGTGTCAAAGACAGAAAGAGCGTGTGTATTTATTCTGTTATTCATTTCTTTGATGACTTAATGTGTGAGTCACGTCAAAGATTTTAAACACACTGAACTGAAACACACACAGACAGCAGCAGGTTGAACTGACGACCAGGCTGAACATCAGAAATAAAAAGATGCTGAGGGACTTTGGAGGAATCAGGGAGTGATTGTGCAGCATTAAGCCTCTTTAAAACGAGGCCACAGCAGCCTGTGAGAATCAGGCCATCACTGACGGAGGTGTCTTATCGCTAACCTGTCTATGTACACTCGCACGGTGACACGCCTGAAACGTGTGTGTGTGCACACGCCAAGATCCTGAACAGACACGACTGAGGGCAAAATGTAACATGCGGCACAGGACGGCTCATATTTCTGCAAATATTTACTCTGCTGAGAGCTGAAGCAAGAATTCAGAGCCTTTACTGCAGAAAACAGCAAAAGTACCAAAACCACTCTGAACTTTTACAAACAGTTTTTAACTGTTTTTGACTGTTTTAGCTGTTTTAAACTGTTTTAATCTGTATCTGCAGTGAAGTAAAAAGAACAACATGCAGTGCATTAGAAGTAGAAAGAGTCGTGATAAAGACAGACTCCAGTAAAATACTTTACATTTGTGCTTTGGTGCAGTTTTTGAGTAAACGTGCTTGTTTAGTTTCCAGTCAGAAAGCTCCTGTGTGTTTTCAGGGAGGATCTGGAGCTGCTTTTCTCTCGTCTCTGGCCCGAAGCCCGCTCACGTGTTTTCTCTCTCAGCAGTTTGTCCTCTTCAGACGTCCTCCTGCCTGAAAACAGTCACGTCGCTGCTCGAGGAGACTCAGAGGAGACGAAGACTGTGAGCTCCAAAATAACTGACTGTGAATAAAGCAAATAAGATAAAAAACTACAGTAAATAAACAACTTCATCTGGGTTTGCCAGAGGAAAAGACTTTTTACTTCACTACAAATATCTGAAAGCTTCAGTTACTTTAAGATAAAGAGTACTTCAGTGCTTTTACTGATACTGATACTACTCCTGATCTGAGAGAATAAAACACTGAACTTCAGGTTTTAGTCTTAATAATACTCCATCTTGTATTTTTCCACTGCAGCTGGAGTATTTTTCTCCTCCGGCTGACGGAGGATGTTGAGTCTGTAATTACAGCGTGATGAAGAGGAGGGTGAGTGGAGGTTAAACTCAGAGCGTGACTCCAGTTTTCCTTCGCTGTTTTAAACACTGTTTGTATTTACAGCTCCAGGCAACATTTACTCTCTTATTGTAAAATCAGTGTGTGTCATTACGTTAAATACAAACTGTGACACACACGCTGAGCTGTTTTCTCCTCCGAGCATCTCAAACAGTTTAAGACGCGTAACAGATAAAACATGCAAGATTTTACACGAAAGGAGAAAAACTGAAGAGACGTCAGATTTTATTTTGAAGGTTAAATCTTGAAGAAAGTGGATTTAAAGTCAGATTCTTT